>CAEGAF010047521.1:0-24528 GCA_903067075.1 Micropoecilia bifurca
TTTGTTTAGTTTTCTTCTTGGAAAAGTTATCAAAAACAAGTTTTTGTCTAAATTAAGGTGAATTCATGGTTCCTTTTTCCACATAATGTAACGGTAGTGTTTATGATAAAAAAAAAAAAAAAAATAATAATTATGTGATCGGCATCGGGGATCGGAATCGGCGATCGACCCTCAGGGATGATCGGTATCGGGATCGGCAGAAAAAAACCTGATCGGCACATCCCTACTGTATACTATATTGACCTTCAGTAATCACTAGATTTAAATAAAGATGGGCACATCCGACTACCTAATGCAATAGTTAATACTACATGATTTTTTGCGCCTATTTTCCCCTTATGACAATCTTAGATCGTTGGTCGATCTAAGATTGTCACTGATGATTTTGTAACCAATCATCCTGCAGTGTGTGGTGTGTTAAGATAGATTGTTGTTTTTGCTCCCATCTAAATCAGGGGTTTTCCCCGACTGGGAGCTTAACACTGAATGTGACAGGTAGCCAATCAGAAAGCATGTGAATTCTCCTGTGCTTTCTGAGGGGAAATTGTGGAAGGAAATCCCAAACAGCTGACACAGCGCAACAAGAAGTCCAGCGGACATTGGAGATGATATGTGGAAACAACATTAATGTTTATTCAACATTTTGTGCATAGAATATAGAAATGTCAAGGGGAGAAGTCGGAGCCAAATTGCTACCGCAGTTAATACACTCGATAAGTTTTCAGCTGTTCTTCGTTAACGTGACATAAATAGGTTACAATGATTTTCATTCAGTCAGGACTTTACGGTGACACTAGCCACGTACATCGCAGGTAGATTTTACTAAAGCACTGATTAATGCCTGATTTTAAAATTGGTTAACTGGACTTGTAGCCATTATTTTGTGCCCATGTGGCTGGACGCCACACGGCACGACGAACCCGATTGAACCGTTATACCTAGGATTTCTGTCGGCTAATGTGTGGTCTCTCAGGTTTTGGAAATGGGCCGACAGTCAGCCGACAGTTCTAAGATGGTGTAGTGTGCGCTGGACATTACACTAAGGCAGTGGTTCCCAAACTTTTTCTTCTGCGCCTCCCCAGTGGTTTCCAAACATTTTCTGGGCCCCCCTATGGATTAGAAATGGCTGTCTGTTGAACAACGCGAGGGGGCGAGGGGATTGTCTTTTTTGGGGGCAAAATGAATGTACGTAGCTGAGCATAGACAACAACATCAGCCGATTTTCGTGAAAAAGTGCATGATTGGTGATCGCCGATCACGGTCTCTTGTTGCCAATCACACAAACTGATCACCTGCATCTCAATGCGCAGCCTGCCTGTGCAGCTAGTGTCCTCTTTCCTTCACACTGAGCAACAGTGTAGTAACAAATACTAAGCGATAAGCGAGTGAATGTGAACGTTTGCGTGTAGCGGCGGAAAATTGAAGCACGTTGGGTGAAGCAGGTCAAAATGCATTAACACGACAAATCTAATATGGGATTAAAAACCACGCCCTGCCGTACCTGACAGAGTTTGGCTACATCAAGGCTCACTGCAGTAAAAAAAAGACATATGGAGTGATCAAATAGCAGGTAAAGCAGTGCACAGCTACAAACACGGATTAGCATGACAGTCAGAAAGTTAAGCAAATAACCTGGAAAATTATTTAAGTCTTCGAGCTGCGGTGTAAGACGCTGGTTCTGCTCTCGCTGTTGAACCGCTGCTAATTCCACCTGGAGTGCTTCTGCTCCACTTGGTAGTGACTCTCACACCGAACCTATGCTGCATCATCTAACTTAAAAAGTACATTTTACTTACAGTACGTATTAAAACTTTTGCTGTCCTAACATGAGACAGATAATCTCTGAAAAAAGAATCGACCTCCTCCCTGTTCTGCATAATTACTCCGCTCAGTCAGAAAAAGCCTATCAGAACTAGCAGTAATCAGCTAGCCGCTATGCTATCAGGAAGTTTTCATTCAGTAACTCAGGATTGTTTGTTGTAATGAAACCTGTATTTGCCTTTGAATGTTAAGTTTTATACTTAAATTTATTTAGCAATGTTGAGAGGTTTTATTTTGACTCTTTGCATTATTTAGCTGCTTCAAAGCCTTCATATGTGTTCAGTCTGTTATAGATAGTATTACCGATAGCAGTACAATTTGCACAATGCCTGTTTTGTTTTTTTCTTGGAAAAAGTTATTAAAAACATGTTGTTGTCTAAATTAAGGTAAATTAATGGTTCCTTTTTCCACATAATGTAACCAGTAGTGCTTATGATTAAAAAAATAATTATGTGATCGGTATCGGTGATCGGTATTGGTGATCGACCCTCATGGGTGATCGGTATCGGCAAGAAAAAAACCTGATCGGCTCATCTCTAATTTGGATATTTAAAATGTCTTCCAGTGTTATGTGTTCATTAGAAAGTAGTTTATTGGTCTTTGACAGGGTGGAGTTGCCTTATTGTGCCATTTTTATGCTATTAGGTATTCGAGGTCATTTCTAGGGGTGCGCAGATTGTCCAGTCCCTATTTCTTTAATTTTAGGTGATAGATTATTGGTCAAGACTTACACTGTTAAACTGATTATATCCACCAATCATTTCTACCACCATATGCTCTGAGAGGGCTCTAGTTTCCCAATAGTCTGTGTGGGCCAAAATCAGTCAGGCTTTTTCATGACATATCAGTGATCAGCCAGAAAATTCAAGTCGGTGCACCTCTACTTTCTTTTAATAACTGAAATAACAGTTACTCCTGCTGATACATGCAAGGTAGAAAGCTGCTGCCATTAAATCAAAATTTGTATGTGCTTTCTGAAACTGACTGGATAACACCCCGCTTCCCTGCACTCTCCTGACATTTGCCGCACTCCTCCTGACCGTCCCGCTACACCCCGGCATGGTAAAAGTGCAGATATCTTTACCTGCTTCGCATATTGTTGCAACTGCTTTTCTGCACGCTCTGTGTCTGCTGGCAGAGGCGTCTGTGCACTTGCAAGTGCATGCGAGTGCACCAGACTATCTGCATATGAACATTGGTAACAGAGTACAACCACATGTTTTTGTTCAGATTTTTGTCAATTTTGACACCAACACTTTTGAGAATTTGCAATGAGTTCGGACAAGTCGAGTAAGCTGTGTCGCTTGGGCCGCACATGCTCAGTTCAATGCGTGCGTCACATACTCGCTCGTAGTAACAGAAATAGCTCACGACGTTAGAAAATCTAACGTCTGAGTTCCTTTACGTTAGAAAATCTAACGTCGTGAGACACATATTAATTTTCATTTCATTCACACATATATTAATTGTCAGTTAATATATGTGACAATTAATATATGTGGTGATCTTCTTAAGGGGTCGAGCCACCCTCCATAGATAATAGTAGGAAATGCTAGTCTCAAAGGGACATTACCTTTTTTATCACAATTTATCACATAGAAAAATTTGGCCTATGTATGATGTCAGAATGTTTGATGCTTGTCAGTTAGAATAGTGGCAAAAATGTGAAATGCCATTTGCACTATTCCGTGTCTTCCTTTGTGTCTTTAATGTGTTAGCTGGGAACCTTCACAAGGCTGCCAACTTTCTCCGGAGTAAGCTTATAAGCTTCAGCAAATAATATGCACTGATAAATTGATAGGTGAAATAAATGAGTTCACACTCCTGTAAAATCTGTCACACAGACAGAGTTATACCGTGTGACTGATTTCACATGGTCTTCGCATGTCGCATTTTGAGACAGGTGAAGGAACCAAACAAGAGAATGACGCGTGGTGACGTCATCATGGCATTGGTCCAAGCTGTGAGTCTGGCTACAGGAATGCGGGTGTGATTGATAACGGTGACCACGCTGCCGTCCTACCTTCTCACCGGTTGTCAGGCTGCAGATTTATTTACTCCAGCTCTTGTCAGACGCAACCCAGGCAGACTAGTTTACACCAACACGCTCAAAATGTAAATACATTCACAAACAGATATGGAGCCAAACATACACAGCGGCAAAGACACAGGAATCTACACACAGATGTAGGGTCACGTACTAGAGTCTAGTCATTTAGAAGCAGCATTTAGAAGAAACTGAAGGCAGACAGTTAACTTTCCTCGTCTCCTTTTATCTAAATAAAAAAATACGTTTTGCAAAGAAAATTTGTTCTCATTTAAAATCTAATTGGACATACATTTGTGAACTTGGCTGAGAGTTTGTTTACAGTTTTAATTTTAAACTCTTTCTTGATAGGCTTTTATTGCAGTGAGATTTTGTCTGACTCCTGGACTATCACCTGTTGATCTGTTTTAATGGGGCTTAATTGGTTGGCATTGGTTCTGTGACAGAGTTCTGTATAAGTGAATCCTATTTTCTCATGGAAGTGCTAACACTTAAATTCCACTTTCAACTCTTGTTGTCACATAGTACTCTCTTAATGATTAGCTGGTTGATGGGATGTTAAAAACTACCCTTCATTTTATAAGGTTTTTTTTTTTACATACTCATTGTTCAAAATTTTTTAAAATCTCATCTACCTTTCTGTAAATGCCTTAGTAAAATTTGGAGCATGGGTGTACAAAAAATCTCTTCCTGACCAAAGCTTCCTGCATGTAGGATTTGCTGTTTACCTGTTATACACACCATTCCCAGAGCAATGTGTGCAGAATGTGTCAGGCATTTCTCCTGTTGGAAACCTACAACATTGTGATAAATACATCGTACCCTACTGAAAGCTTTGTGTGGGAAAGTTGTGGCGTTGTTTGCAGGTGTCTTCTTAACAACCTCCACTGACTTAAACATAAAGACAAAGTTTGACTCCTAAATAACCTTGTCAGCTGCTGTAAATCAATCTAAGAACATTTCGAACATCCTAATTTGTGGGATAGCTGGACCTTTCTCCTACCATGAGGACATCAAAAGCCCTGACATAGGACTATGCACTTCCCTGAATGGCATCAAGCAACACTAAGTTAGAAGTGAATCTTCTGTTTGGTTGAAGTGAAACCATGTGAGTCTCTAGATTGTCCTTTTCAACAAAAGTCAATTTAAACATCAGCAAAGGACTATTATCTGTCAGTTTCCTTACTGTTGGATCTGCCTCAACCTGCTGCCGATGACTGCATCCCAGACCGAGATCATCTGGATGTACACTGATGAGACAAGTCTCCCTATATGAGAACAGCCTTGTCTGGAGGACCTTTAAAGCTGAATGGCATATTTGTTCTCAAGTTTCTCTTGGAAAGGCTCACATGCATGTGCTCACAAGCAATGCCAAATTTTTAATGTTAATATAGGCATCAAGTATTAACAAGTTGTTAAAAACTTACAAGTTATTTAAAATGTAGCAATCGAGGTGCTGGCGGGTACCTCCAGGAGAAACAGCATTTTTGTTGTGGTGAATTCACTTAACTGTCTGCTGGTTAATCTGAAAATCAAGAACAAAGATGTAGTTACTTCTGATTCACATGCCTATAAATCCTTTAAAACATCTGGTCCCATTTTAGATAAAAGGACTTTATTACTTTATAACATCACACCTGATATTTAATCCAGAATGAGAGACAGAACTTTTAGTTTCTGAGTTCCTTTACTCTGTAATGAGGACCTTGTCTTGCTCCAGGAGGGTGATTCATTCTGTGCCTTTAAATATAAGTCTGCATTACATTATTGACTTTCTGTTTGCTTGTTTCCATTAAACGAAGAAAAACTGAAATGACTATCTTTGCACAGGAAAGAATAACTGAAAAGGGTTTAGCAGAAAACCTGCTAAGGCTGGTGGTAGGAGTTCTAGGGACAGTCATCCAGTGGCCCTCTGTGTTTTTGGCTTAAAAATATTTAGAGTTGAAAATACCATTATGTAGTTGTGTGTTATTTTGTAGATATTATTAACAATATGTACACACCAACTAAAAATCTTAAAAAGGCCGTACATTAGGAAAACCTAAATAAACGAACAATTCTTAGCTTCACAGCGTGCAAGTAAAACCTGGTAGCCTGCCAGACTGACAGTACAATGAGGGAAACCCTGAAGTATAACAGACTTTCTTGGACCATTTCTGTTTTAGTAACATCTATTCTAAGTCTTGGGACAATCCTTAGCTCTGGTTTTACCCTCAAAAATCACTGCAAATCTCTGATTTAGCATTATTTCTATAATTTCATAAATATTGCCCAACTTGACTCCATTGTCTCCCCTCCAGTATAGAAATCCTAATTCATTGTTTGCTTACACCACTCAGGGTTATTGTAATGCACTTTACACGTCTAAAGAAAACATATCTAGAACAATTCCAGACTACACAAAATGCTGCTGCCAGGCTCCTGACTGAATCTTCTAGAGTTCACTACTAATGCAGCCACGTTGGCTCCCAGTGTATTTTTGAGTGCACTTTGAGGTTCTGGGGATCACTTTGAAAACTCTTCATCAACCTCAGTGTTGACATTTCCGCTATATTTAGTAACTTCTCAGAAGAATGTATTGTGCAAAATCATAATCAAAAAGAGGTGATCAGCCAGAAAGGTGTGCGAGAAGTGTATGTAAAACGGACTTCACCATTTAACTGAACCCCATGTCTGCATTTATCTATTTGGTGTTATGTCACTCTTGTTTATCTTAGCATTTTATGTCAGTTATTACATCTTATAGGCATAAAATTAAAGGGTTGATTTAAAGCCCAACAAGATTTTCTTTTTTGTTACCAGTTTGCTACCAGTTTATTATTCTTAATATATTAAATTTATAATTTATATATTTCACTGAAAATGTTTTTCTTCTCAACAGATTGCTGGACTGTGCTTATGGCCAGTTGTACTGCCTCTAGCAGTGAAGACAAAATATCACATTGTGTTGAGCTTCTGCTGTCCAGGTCCGCCGATCCCAACATGGTGGACAGGTGAGGGGTAAAATTTGTTTAAATGTCAAAATATTTGGCAAATTTTAACACGGTACGTACAGTTGTAACCTTTTTGAAGTTTAAATAAAGCCACTTCAGACCTCATACAGGACCAAAAAAAAAGAGGTACTGGATCAAATTTCCTTTGATGGTTCTTGTGATGTTTAGCTGCCATGTGGTAGCATTATGCACCACTGTACTCTATACAGTGTGTTTGTATCAGTGTGTTTTGTTTGGAATGTCCTGTTATGGCATGTGCTTGAACAGGAGGGTCCCAGACAGACACACAAACACAGAGTGTAAAGAGTGGGCAGGAATGTTTTACAAACTGGCTTTTAATGTTTTTGCTCATTAGAAGGAACTAGGTCATTACAAAATCAAAATACATGATCTTGATGTTACAATATACAATGTATGTGTGACATACAAATTATGGAGAAAAGGCAAAAGGCTAAATGTTTTGGTTGGGCCGAGTGTTTAGGCCAGGGAATATTTCTAAAAGGTTTTCAGTTTTTGGGTCAGTCACAACTGGCCTGCATTAAATAAGCTGACATAGAGAACACTACCAGACTGTTTGCTGTCACTCTGAATATTTTTTATTTTGATGTAAACACCACTTTTACTGGTTTTAATAGTATGAAACTTTAATATCATAATCGTGATAGTATAGTTATCAATATGACAAATTATTATGTGTATTTCAAATATTATTGATTATTTTATGTGCTGCACTTATTACACCTTGACAGTTGGCATAAGGTTCTCATGACATGATTAAACCATCCATTTGTTTTTACTCATTCAAAACAAAGTCATATTGCTGTATTTTTTAGAGAAGTGAGGACTTCCAAACCAGCCATACTTGTTTAGTAATTTTCTTCTAATATTATGAATTTTGGAATGTACCATATTAAGTGAAACCTAAAAGAGGTGCTACAACAATCATTATTCTCAAATGATCAATATGTTTTTTTTAACTGTACATATTTGAAGTTATCTGGAAATTGCCATTGAATTAGGGATACACCGATATGAACATTTCATATCCGATATTAATACCTCTGTCACAGCCTATAAACAGTATTTACCAATATTTTTATCATACATATTTCCCTACCCTTTTAATACCATTAATTAAACACCACATCACTGATATTGCTTAATTGCTTTTGTTAAAAACCCCATAATCCAGTTCTGCATCACTATCACATGACCCAACGTTCCTCTCCAACCCCTCAAGAAATACAAACCACAATAAGTTGAAAATAAACATTGTTTGTAATATATTGGACCAATAGCAATATACAAAAAAACGACTGACATTGACCGATAGCAATGTTAATGCCAATTTCTTGTGCATGTTGCACAATATATTGTGTAAGCCTTCATCCTGATTGAACTTGAAAAGTTGCTTCTCTAAAATTGTTTGTGATGTCTCTCTTCTTTTTCATTGTACCAAAACATAAAGAACATGATATACTATACAGAAAATTCCTAAAACTCTGACTTTTCTAAAGATAACCACACTTCATTAATCAAATGGGTTTTATTAGCAACACCTGGCTATTAATTCCTGATAAATGCAACAGCAGAATTTTTTGACATTCAGACATTCTTTGACTGTGTGTGAACCACTAAAGGCAAATTTATACATAACTCCTGTATCCATATTGATAAACTATAAAGTATTTTTTATTATTCTCGTTCTGGTGCATCTTAGGGTCAATACATTGAATATCTGATAGATCAACACATGAGCATACCTTCCAGAACTATTGTAACTTAATCCTAAACTGTCATCTCTATTCTGCTATGACTAAATAATATATTTAATAGAGGTGTGCCGATCGGTCACCGATCATAATCGGCCGATTTCCGTGAAATCGGTGATGATCGGGATCGGCCGATCATTGGCTCTGTTACCCATACCGAACACCTGCATCTCATTTCTCAGCCTGTCTGTCCAGCTGGTCTTGTCTTTCCTTCACTGCACAAAAGCGCAGCAACAAATCCTAAGCGATGTGTAACTATAACGCACTGAGTGAATGAGGACATTTGCGTGTTGCGGCAAAAAATAGAAGCAGGTCAAAATGCATCAACACGACGAAGCTAATACGACATAAAAACAATGACGGAGTTTGGCTATATCGAGGCTCACTGCAGTAAAAAGACACGGAGGATCAGACAGCAGGTAAAGCAGCGCAGCTGCAAACACTCACCGGATTAGCATGACTGTCAGAAAGCTAAACAAATAACCTGCTAAATGATTTAAGTCTTCGAGCTGCGATGTAAGACGCTGGTTCTGCTGTTGAACCGCTGCTCCGCTACAGATAGTAATATTTAATATTTAACAGACGGAGCCGCTTCTGCTCCACACGGTAGTGAGTCTCTCACCGAACCTGTTTAAAGCTGCAGCATCTAACTTAAAAATACATTTTACATACGTATTAAAACTTTCTCTTTCCTAACATGAGACAGATGATCTTTAAAAAAGAATCGATCTCCTCCCTGCTCTGCATAATTACTCCGCTCAGTCAGAAACAGCCAATCAGAACCAGCAGTAATCAGCTAGCAGCCAAGCTAACAGGAAGTTTTTATTCAGTAACTCTGGATTGTTTATTGTAATGGATCCTGTTTTTGCCTGTGAATGTTAAGTTTTATACTTGAATTTTTGGGCAATGTTGAGAGTTTTTATTTTGGCTCTTTGCATTATTTAGCCTTTTCAGAGCCTTCATATGTTATCAGTCTGTTAAAGATAATATTATTGATAGCAGTTCAATTTGCACAATGCCTGTTTTGTTTAGTTTTCTTCTTGGAAAAGTTATTAAAAACAAGTTTTTGTCTAAATTAAGGTGAATTCATGGTTCATTTTTCTACATAATGTAACAGTAGTGTTTATGATAAAAAATAAATAAATAATAACTGTGATAGGTATCGGGGATCGGAATCGGCGATCGGCCCACAGGGGTGATCGGTATCGGTATCGGGAGAAAAAAACCTGATCGGCACATCCCTAATATTTAAGTTGGATTTAGAGTGTTCAATGAATATTAAATGATGATCTTGTGTGAGAAAATAAAGCCAGACTGTTTTTTTAAAACACTTTTAATAATACCATGTGTGAATTTTTACTGTCACAAAATGTTGCTGCAGCCCCCAGTGGCTTTCTTGTTTAGCTCTCCCTTATCCTCTGTTATTCTGTCACTGCCAGCGCAGCTTTGCAACCAGGACTCTCGCCACCTGAAACCCCCTGATGACGAACATAGACGCCCCCTAGCATTAGGAAATTGATTAGTTCCTTTCCAGACAAAATATTTGAAGCAAAGTAATGAGCCACAGAAGGTTGCAGAAGAGAGGAGGAGGTGAACGTCGGGGCTAGCAGTCCCTCAAACCCAAGATGAAGCATAGCATGAGGTTTATGTGGGTATGACGCGCAGACCCCTTCCTCCTCCTCGCCCCCTTTTACGTCTGAATTTCAAACTAGTGATTAACACCAGCTGCTCATCCCCCTGCTTTAGTGTAAACCTGAGTACAATGTTGTTTTTCAAAGCTGAGAAATGCGGCTGCACACTGTGGGGTCCATTGCATTCATGTCTTCATCTTTTTTGTTTTTGCTTTCCTATCCGTTTTTACGGCATTTGTTTTTTACAGGCACAGTATGACTTGTTGGTGTAAGCAAAGCCGTGATTACGGTTATTCAGAAGTATTTGAGTGGGGGTTTCTGTTTAGCTCTGGTATCAGCATCTGTTGTCGTTGATCCCTTCGTGAGCAGAGTAGCATCAGGACAACTTGTTGCACCTGGCAGACTGTAGCCATGTCAGAGAGTGGGATGTTTCTGTTAAATCAATGATAAATCAACCTAAAGAAAGGTAGATGACTGATGAATCAAACCTGATTTTCTTCATTTTAGAGATTGGTGATCAGCAGATACTTGCATGTGAAGCCAATCTTATCCACCGATCTTATCTATCTTGGCAAACGTCTAAAAGTCATCCACTGTCCTCTAATCTTGTTATCTTCTGCTTTGAGAGAGGTTTAACTGACAGACCCACCCACCGTATCAAGACTGGAGTTAAAAATAATAACCCCACTGTCTCCAACATATTTTTTTTTACCGATTCCTGGTTGTTCAATTATTTTTAGATTAAGTGACAGCAGCTAAGCTTACAGAATTCCTTCGATGATTTGTCATTTGTTCCAAGAGGGAACGGTTAAACTGATGTGGACACAAGTGTTTTCAGTCACCTCTGAAGAAAACTGTCCTCTGTGCATCTTGAGTGTGTTCACACCTTTGTATAGCATACTGTGGACATGAGTGCCAGGTGTGAATAGGGACAAGATTGAAGGAAAAGTTACAGGTGTTCATGTTTCACACCGCTGGATCGTAGCTAACAGTGGAGCTTCAAAATGTAAAAAGAAAAAACTAGCAGAAGAGACATTGTGAAAAATTTATTGAAAACCTCTATTAAACTCAATCAGCTGATCAAAAAATGATCAGCACCTGGAAGAAGTCATTTGTCAGACGGGCTTTATGAACTTCAGGTTTGTACTTTTGAAAGACCTAGCCGTCACAGCACAAAGTGCAATATAAAACTTCTCTCACATAATGGATGCTGTTATGTGGCCTCCCAAAAACCAAGTAGTAGGGCAGTTTATTTGAGAAAAATCAGTTAATATATCAACAAAGAGACGTCCTAACGGCTTATACTTGACTCAGTGTTATCTTACTAATTCAGACAGGAAGCACCACACAAATAGACTCCCACAAGCTTCATCTGATCTAATTGATGTAGACACGTGACGAAAATTGCATAATTTTCTTCCCAGAGAAGCTTCCGCCTCCCACACTCGACACCAACTATGACTGAGGCCTTTTATTTCCTGATGCAGTAAAATGATCTGGATGATCATAAATGGTCTTTATTTTTATCTTTATTTTAGACTGTACTTATTTTGTAATGGAATTTTTTTGGTTTTATATTTTTAATGCATTTAAAGAACACTCAAAACTATTTTTCATGCCATCAAAATGGGGTATTTGTGTTTTGAGGATAAAGATCAATTTAATATAATTTGGAATAAGACTGTATCATAATATTTGAAAACATTGAAGTGTTGTGAAGACATTCTGGATGTTTTGTATCTCACAGCTGAGAAATTTAGCTGGTAAAGCAAAAATAACAACAAAACAAAGTCGAAGTTCATACAATACAACAGACCATAGGAAGTAAAGTCTCTCTACATAACATTAAAACTGTAAGGACGATGGTGTTGTTATAATTTATAGGCTAACTGATCGCTGTGTTTCTGAACTCTCAGAAGTTACTTTCAGAAAACGTTTCACAGTTGTCACTGAACCACTTTTAGAATTAGTCATGTACTCTTGACAAAAATACCTTTTATTAAGAGCCCAGATAATAAACAAGATTTTTACAGCATAATCAATTATTTTTGATGGACTTGGAGAAAGTTTAGGGAAGCTTTTTTTCAGGTACAGTGAGTCATATTCCTGGAAATCTTAGTTGCTGATATCCTGATTGGATGATCGCCGTTGGATAAGCAGCGTTTACGCTGAAATGTCAGTCTATTGATTAGCTAAATGTTTGGAAACTTGACAGAATGCACAGCCTGAAGGACAAGCTAAAACATAAAAATGACCGAAGTGGACAGCCTTGGAATGATCGAATACCGAAGAACACTGATGAAGAAATATAACACCATTTGTTTTGTTCACAGAGGTCAAAGAGATAGTGGCAATGAACAATGTTAATAAAAATGTTATGCATGCCATCGGCATTGTTGCAGTTGTTTGAGTTCACATAGAACATTAACTGGTTTCTTGGAATCTGTCATCGGAGGACTTAACTCTGTTTTACTATCATGTCTTCAATGACCCTCGGACGCTTTTAAGATTTACACCTGTCTGCCAAACATGACCTATGTCTAAAACGATCTTCCGGAAACATCCATCTGTTTTTAAAAACAGCAACTCTACTAATGAGAAGAAATTAATAAAGGCAGTCTAGGATTGACTTATTAATTTTTACATAAATACCTGTAGGAAGTGACATGGTTTGGAAAAAACAGCGGATAGTATTTATTAGTAATCATCTTTTTGGCTGTCCTAGAACAGAGAAAACATATTTTTTTCTCTCAGAAAAGCCATTTATTTATATCCAAATGTTATCTTAATGCAAATATGAAAATCTCTGTTATTCTGAAATTTAAACTTCTTTGAAACTATATATTTAAAATATCATTCATTGGTGAAATTCAGAAATATGTATACATATCGGATCAAGACAGCATTAGTTTAGCTCTATCTGGCAAATAAAGCCTTTTGGTCTGTTTTCCTTAAGCGTACGTGACTGCTCACTTAAAAAAATTAAATTTTACATAAAACATAATTAAATAGATGGAAAGAGAAATCTTGTAGTGTTAAAGAATCTGAGCTGTCATGATTTGTGTTCATGCAAATTATCAACAGCCCATATAAATTCCTTTTAATTTAGTTAGGCAGCTTCCTTTGAGAGACAAACAACTCTGTAGGCATAAAGTGATTTATTGCCCCAAACTTTCCCACCTCTCAGGATTGATGTTTTTTCTCTCCCACCATTTTGTTTGAGCTGATAAGATAAAAGTGTATCGTAGCAAAGGTTATTTATATGCAGCTTTTGTTCTAGCAAAAATAAAGGTGATGGTAAAATGCCAGAAAGCATGAAGATATGTGCATACGGAACCACTTAATTGGCTTAACTAACATATTACTTTTGGTAACTTTAAGTCATAATGCATTAATCATTGCTCTGCTTTTCATTTATTGAAATTAAGTCATATCTGTAAATCTAGTTCTACTATTTTTGATGAATTGTCATTTGCAGATAATAATAGATAAAGATCTGCAGTGACGGCAGAATCACACATCATTGTCTGAAAGGTATCACTGGATAACTTCAACATGATTCCCCCCATGTCATTAACTCGTGCTATGAAAACATCTCATACTGTGTAAAGTGGTATACACTACCTTTGTACCTGTAATTATACAACAGATCGTGCAACTTCTGATTGAGTTATGAGCTTTTAGAAGTTGATGAATGGATAGATAACATCTACAAAGAGCTGTAGAGAAACGTGACAGCAGCTGGACAGCTTTGTGATAAATGAGTTGGCCTTAACTTTTGCAGACATAGTAGAAGTAAGGGTGCACTGATTTCAGTTTTTTGACTGTTCACTGATGTTTAAAATGCCAAAAATACTGATTCTGCTCTTTTGTCTAAGTTGCTAAATATACAGAGAAAGTCCTTAAGTTGGCAACTTAAGGGAGGACTGTTCTTAACTGCGCACATGCAGATGTAATCTGGTGACCAGGCCTGTCAGTTAAACCTTTCTCACAACAGAGTAAAGAGGGACAGTGGATGATTTTCAAACCTTTGTGGAGACACGCAAGATTGGTTTCTCATTAAGTGTCGGCCAATTGCCAATCTCCAAAAATTCCGGAAATCAGGGCCGATTTATCGGCGCATCCCTGCGTACAACTCATCTTTAAGCTAGAGTGCAGTAAGCCTACATTCAGCATCTAACCATCCTGTCTAAAAGTAGATTGATAGTTGGTGTCTAATTGTTGAGCAAATCTCTTTGCATGGGCCAAAATATTGTTTTCAAAGTCCATTAAAAATCAACACATTGCTCGATTTTGTGATTCAATGGCAGTGTAAGTTCTGGTTTTGAGTTCCAAAAACAATAAACATGTTCCACAAGGTAATATGCCAATAACGGAGACGAGCCTTATTGAAAATATGACTTTAGTTGCAGTGTTTAATTATGTTATGTTTAATTCTAGTCCTTTTATTCTTCCACTTCTGCTTTGACAACTTGATATCTTCGTCCCGATGATTCTGTTTTTTCTTTGTTCTCTTACCAGAATTGTGATTGTGACCGATAAATGATTCTTTGCTGTTTGCCACAGGTTTCAAAACTCAGAAATGTTGTTTAACAAAAAAAAGACTTGCTTTTGTGGTGCCACTCCAGTAGCAGTGTCTAGTTATCCCTCTGATCGGAATGGGAGTCGGTGGGATTTTTGTGGAATTGAGATTTGATGCAGTAGGATGGTTTTCTCACATCGACAATTTTATTATCAACTAATACTCACAATTCTCTTTCTCTGAGTACAGTGTGTACAGACAGGTTCACTTCCAGTTCACTCACTGTAGCTAATATTGTCCCTCAGGGGTCAGTTGCATGACCTTCCATCGACCACCTAGTCCACAGGTGTCAAACTCCAGTCCTGGAGGGCCAAAGACCTGCAACTTTTAGATGTGCCTCTGCTGCAAAACACCTAAATAGAATAATTAGGTCATTAGCAAAGCTCTGGAGAACTTATCTACAAAAGAAGGAGCCATTTGATTCCAGTGTGTACTTGTGGTACATTTAAAAACTACAGGACAGTGGCCCTTGAGGACTGAGAGTTTGACACACTGACCTAGTCTGACAGTACAAATATTTTCATTTTCTTGATAATGTTCTCTTTCTTTTGCAACTAACAAATTTTGGTGTAAAAAAGCTGCAACACAAACTGATTTTTTTTTTTTTTTTTAGAATGATGTCCTGTTGTGTTTTAAGTCCAGAATAAACCTTGCTTAGGCTACATTCCTGTCTGTCATGAATTGTGATGATGTGATTTACATAGATGCTTCCAGTCAAAGCACATAGCTCTTTATAGCTTAGATTCTTTACACGTTTTAAGATGAGGGTTTTAAGGTTATTTTGAGTTGCCTAGCTTCATATCTTGGGACTTAACATTTCTCAGAAAAGCTATGATGGTTCAGAGCTAAGGTCCCATGATGTCCTCTTGTTGTTTGTACCCAAGATCTGAAAAGAATTAGGAAAAAAATTGCTTTTAAATTTGCTGCATGTAATTCCTGGAACCAAGTTTTAAAAAACTTCAAAATTAAAGCCTAGGTGTTGTTGACCATTTTTAAGAGCTCCTCTGTAACGTGAGCTGAAACCTATGATTGTAAATGTTTGGTCCAGGTGGTTTTTAATGAAAATGCTTTTAGTTGTGAAACTGTACATTAACATTACAGAAAAATTATCTAAATATTCTGAGTGATTGCAGTTTTTCAACACCAACAGGAGCTGGACCTGATCACTCTTCATTATTTTGTATGTGCTGCCCTCTTGTGGTTTCCATGCACCGATTTCATTTCAAACATTTTTCTTAAAGTTCTGTTAGTACTGTTATCTGTCTTTAACAGATGAAAATGGTTGATGCAGATGACACTTTTTGTCTTCTTTCACCCTTGTCTCCTACTAAATTAGCTTCCTGTTCCCAACTTTGTCCCTCCCCACGTCCCTCCTTTACTCTCCAACATGTCTGTTGTCTTTTTTTCCCTTCTTCTTTTTTAAGGTCTCAAATGACATGCCTGATGTTGGCAGCCAGAGATGGTCTCTGTAAGGTGATAAACCTACTGGTGTCCCATGGGGCAGAAATCAACGTCCAGGACAGTAAAGGATACACAGTATGTTACTTTTATCCCTTTCATGACAGATTTCCACTGAAAACCTGTGCACTGCACCTGTCGTTAATAAGGATGTTGTATAACTGTTCTCAAAGTGATTTAACTCTTATTGATGCTGGTGTTTTCTGCAAGGCCTTGTCCATAGCAGTTCAGTATGGCAAGGAACAGGCTGTGTTAAAGCTCCTTCAGCTGGGAGCTGACAAAACCATAAGGACAAAGACTGGCAAAAGCCCTGCTGATCTAGCTGAGATGTTCAGGCACACTCAGGTAATGTCAGCACTTCTTACATTTTGAACTGAATATTTAAATTGTTCAAATCTTGGATTTTAAATGTTCATGCCTATTGTTTGCCAATGCTCTGTAGTCTGATTAGATATTTAATTTGTCTTTCCACAGATAGCCCGGATTTTAGCTTCATCTTCCAAACTCTCTGCTGTCGCAGCCTGTTCTTCTTCTATGGAGGAGACACTAGCTAAGCTTTTTAAGACAAACTCTGATGTTCTATCTTCTGTGGAAAGGTAAGATCTGTGACTAAAGGCCATGTCATTTGCTATTAGTATTTAGTGTAGCTTGTAAAAGTGCTATCAATATTTTAATATAAATGTGTGCCTTATGTTAATTGAAAATTACTGTTTGGATGCAAGATCATGCTTTAAAATTCTGAATGCAATGTAATGTAGAATAATGTAACGCATTTTCCCTTTTGGATAGATTTTTAATATTCTCGATGCACTAAATGTGTATTTTTTGTGGCTGAGGGGCTTAAAGCCTTCAGACTGATAGAGATACAGTGATAAAGAAAGAAGTCAGGAAATTGTGGGTCAAAGCAGCTTAATGTCACTTTTATAAATAAAATGATTTTACAATTTGGTAAAACTGTCACTTTGTTGTGTCAGTTTAATTTGAAGCAAATCTATGAAAAAAGTCAGGAAGAGGAAGAGGACCTTAGTGCTATCAATCACCTCTTATGAATGCTCAGAGTAGTTAGCATTTCTGTAACTGTAATTCAAATTAAACTTCAGAAATACTTTATTGATCCCAAAGGGAAATTAAATGTTGTAAGTTGTTTCTTCACCATGAACACATTGAGCTTACCATACACAGAGATGATTGATGATGCTAAGACCCTCCTCCTGGCACTGATTGGTTGTTTCTGACTGGGAGAGGTACATTTATGCTGATGGCAGTAGAACCACAGAGAAGGCAGAGGAGCTCAATTTTTCCACAGTTTCTATCTGACTATGCTATTAGGACATAGTGACAGTTTAAACAAATATGTAAAGAAATAAAATAAAATTGAATAAAACATACTTACTGCAGCTTTAACTGTTCTGAATATCACCATCGAAATAACGCACTTTTTGATAATTAAATCATTTGAAGCATGTGTTGGAACAGGGACACATCTTAAACTTTCATCATGAAGCTTATCACCTCAGTTATATTTATTAAGACATTTTACGCTGTATATCTCACATTTCTGTTGCTACTTGTACATTTTGGTATTCATTGTTTTCTGGGGTGTTTTTTTCATCTAGCCAATTCTAAACTACTGTAGAGTTTGGGTTGTACACAGTTAAGTATACATGATGATGTCATAGAAAACACAACAAATCCAGTCAAACTTTCTTCCTTCTTCCTGGTTCCCAGTCTTACATTTCAAACGGTGTTTCTCTACATCAGTGTTTCCCAACCCTGGTCCTCAAGGCACACTGCCCTGCATGTTTTAGGAATTTTCTTGCTTCAACACAGGTGATTTCAATTAGGAAGTATTTGCTGAACTGCAATTAGCTGAATGAGGTGGATTAACTGAATGAGGTACATAAACCAGAGATAAATGTCATCAAATTTAGTCCAAGGTGTTACAGCTTAGTCATGTGCTCAGTCTTCTCTCTGATCTCTCTATCTGGTATATTTGTGTATTTCCTAACCCTACCTTGAGGACCAGGGGTGGGAAACACTGCTCTACATAAGTTCTCCAAACTGCTGTCAGGGTAAAACTCCTTTCTCTCCACACCGCCTCCTGTTGGAGTTTTGGTGTGAAGCTGCATGTGTGGCAGGTGTTGTTGAGACCATTGTACCACCAGACATAAACAATAATAAATCTCCCCCATGGTTGTTTAGTCCACTCAGGCTCTGTTGCCAGAAACTTTGCATTATATTTAACCTTGTTTGGCATGTGGCATTCCTGTCTGTTAGCATTTTAGCTAACAGTCTCCACTCATGTCAAGGACAAACATAAAAAAAAACATTCAATTTAACTGAGATATTTTACAGATCATAATTAGTGACAAATCTTGACCAACTTGCTGTACTGAAAAATAAGTTTTTTCTAGCCTTTACCAATAACAATTTGCTATTAAAATTAAGGGCAGATGTTGAGCAACATGGTATTGCTGGAAAACAGGGTTTTACAACTTTAGATGGACAGAATGATTTTGAGCGCACATTTTAAACTGTCTTTAGAATCTTTTATTTTGATAGTGTTCAATATAGTTGTAGCAGCCATTTTTTTCTCACTGGCTGAACTTAAGTAATAGAAAACCTATCTGATTTCTCTGATCAGATAGAATTATCAACATAATTTCTATTTGCTAAATTACAAGAAACTTGCAAGACGATTTAAAAGATTTTTCTTTTTTCATACTTCGAATTCAGATTTTACATTTTGTAAACATTAGGGATAACTATCTTTTAAACTGCATGATGTTGGTCAAACAATTTTGGTTTCCTTCTACAATAGATAGGTCAACTAATACATTTTGTGTTAATTGGAGTTACACCTATAGATCAGCCAAAATATGAGGAAGAGAATTGTGGAGCTGGACAAATTTGGTTCATCCTTGGGAACCAGACTTCAGGCTTGGAGGCACCACACTTCATTATGAGGAAAGAATAATATGTAGAAATATTGAAGCAACATCTAAAGACATCAGCCAGGCAGTAAAAGCTTGGGTACAAGTTGGTCTTCCAAATGAACAATAACCCCAGGCAAAGTGATTACAAAGACAACAAAGTCAGTGTTTTGGTTTGACAAGCACTATCACAAAGCCCTGCCCTCAGTCCTATGTAGGCGTTGAGGTGGACCTGAGAGGGTTGCCTCAAACCTGACAGTTATAGTTTTGTTAGGAGGAATGAGCGAGAACTCCAGCACACTACTGTGAGAAGTTTGTGGAAGAAAATCCAAAAGGTTTGACCCATGGCATACAGTTTAAAAGACATTATCCCTGATACTGAACAAATGCATGTAAAGTTCTAAAAAGGTACAAAAAAATTCTTAAAACGTTCTTGTTAATGTTTCTGGCATTTAGCTGACCTAAAACAAGAGAAGTTTGGTCTGATTTAACTTCAGACTGTTACAAAAATGTCTGTCTTTGTATTCCTTGTAAATATCTGGTTTCAACTGTATAAACATCAGTCTCTCTGTGTTCATCAAAGAGTCCAGACACTTGTGTTAACACTGAGATTTCTGGCTGCCAACATTTCTAAATCCAGCATGTTTCAGGACCAGCAGAGTTGGAAGGCCTGAGAGGCTTGCTGTAACATGTTCTGCCCTCCAGGTACCTGCTGAAGTTTGCTACAACTCATTCAGAATGCTACCTAAGATTCTAATGCATTGACTTCTGTGGTAGATGGCATTTTTTATGGTGAACTTGACAAACCAAAACTGCTCTATCTTGTAGCAGTAACCTAATGACGCTGCAGGAAAGGCCCGATATAAATGAAAGTTTCCTGATATTCGTCCAACTTTTATGCATCATCTCAATTAGTTGAGTCTTCACTTTGAGTCTTCTTTCACTCTGAAGAGTGTTTGGATGATCTTGTACCCAAAATAAAATCCAATTAATAAAATTTGCAATATTTTAAATAAAACAAATCACAACTTTCAAGATTATTTCCAAAACATTTTGATTTTGCAAGCCAGTTGTTTATGAGCCAAGATCTTTTTCTATGCTACTCAGTGCAACAAAGCTTGATGAACTTGAACTTCTCCTGCATGGCCTTAATCTGGGGTACCTCACTGACATCATGGCTGTAAGTACCACACACTGGCATGAGATTTAACTTGGGGTGTGACACACAAAATTTCTACATCAGTACAAGCAAAAATTGAGAAGTAGATTTTTACTCATTAAACTTTAGACCTCAATAGGTGTATGTAGCTTTTTGCAGCTTTAGGAAAATGCATGAAATACATCTACTACAGAAACAGCTGTAGAAGTTGGATTTAGTAAATTAGCTTATTTTTGTCTTTTTCTGATAACACATGAGCATAGGAAAATGACATCACCTGGAGCTACCTGTTGGCCATGGAGAAAGAAGACTTTGAAAAGGTGGAGGATAACAGAACTATGTTTTGTGCACAAGTTTAAACTTAAAAAAATAATTTTTAAACTTTTTAATTGTGTTTAAAGTGCACGGAATCCACTAGAAGACGTCTTTACGTTTTTGTGTTTTGTTTTGGTTTTTTTTTTTTTGCCTTTTGTCAGATTGGCATCACCAACCCAGTGGACCAGCAGAAGGTGTTGAGCGCTGTGCAGCAGATGCACCTGGACAAAGTAGACCTAGACAAGATCCAACTGGGAACTGGAGAGAATGGGTAGGGTATGGGCAATAAATGATTAAAAACTTTACTATAGTTTCAAAACAATTGTTCTCTGCATCACTTCTGAAATACTTGCACTATATTCTAAAATACTTAGTTCCATGTAATACAACAATATGACTACATAGTTAAAGAAGTCTTGTGGGCATACTCAATTTATAGAATTGTTATAAGATTATTTTTTACTTAGAGCCTTGAATCAAATTTAATGTGATATCTTTTTATAAAATAATCAAGTGCACTGTTGTTGTTTTTATTGCATGTTGGCTGCAAGCACTTGTGTACTACCTTTATTTATCTTGTGTATAGCTTTCCTGCTTTTTTTGGGTTAGAAAAGATGCCCTTTCCAGAGAATTCCTTCTCATGCCGATTTATATATATCCAGGGTTTCCCCCAGTGTATTATAAACTTGGCGGCCCGCCATGCTTTACTAGCCCTGCTGCCAGGCTAAGCGTTGCTTGTTTACGTTTCTAGGGAAAATAAATAAAAAATCTTTTTTTTTTCTTAAAGCTGTGCTGCAAGCGTCTCTTTTGCTCTTAGCATTACACTAGCAGAGCAGATTTATTCCTAACTGATAGGTTTATAATACATAGGTTTATAGTTTATGCATTTAAACCAGACAGCACGCAGACTAATCACACAGCTGGCGCCTCCTTTCACTCAAACTGGTCACAGGCTGACCTGTATGTATATTTACATCAACATACTGTGAGGAATTGTGATCCTTTGGAGAACTCTAGGTAAGAGTTTAAAATCTGCCGTATTAGCAATGTGAACAATGAAATAAAAAAATAATTATGTGATCGGTATCTGTGATCGGTATTGGTGATCGGCCCTCATGGGTGATTGGAATCGGTATCGGCAAGAAAAACTTGATCGACACATCTCTAATATATATATATATAAAAAGAGATTTTTTTGTCTGAGTTTCTAAACTAAGAGAGAGAAAAAGATTTAAAATGTGCTACTGTTACTTTTTTTTATAATTTTATCTAGGAAATGTACTTTAATTACTAAAGAAAAAACTGTAAAGCTGCTAAGATTTTTATTTTTAAAAATACTAGTTTGCTCTTCACAAATTTTAGTCAAAGTTATTAGGAGCCATTGTTGGAAGTCCAAAGAGCCATTTGTGCCTCCGGAGCCGCAGGTTGCAGACCCCAGCCTTACACCATCCTGCACATTAATCTAGGCTCATCTCCACCAATGAGCATTTCACTATGGTGGCACTGCACCTCTCTGTCCCATGTCCGTAGACTAACACAGAGCCAGGATCTAATGGTTTAAACAGCACTCTAATGATGTGTGAGGTGAGGGCTGATGGGTAGCTGAAATAAGTAAGGAAGCTACAGCAACTGAGACTGAAAGTTGCTTATAGTTCAAAGTAAATAGTTCGGTCAAGAATATGTCTTCTTTTGTAACATTTCAAGTTTGTTTTGGCCATATTTGTCTTGAAATATGTTAAAATAACTTAACCCAGAGGTGTTAAAGCTCATGTTCTCCACCACGTTGTCCACCTGAAGAGAAAGTCTGTCACTTTCTCCATGGGGTTAGTTTCCATTCACCATAAAATCGCACAAACTTTGTGCGTGCGTGCGTGCGTGCGTGCGTGCGTGCGCTCGGATAATGTTTTGATTTCCTCCTGTTCCCTATTATCCTGCCCCCAGCTCCTGATGAAAGCAGGTGTTTCCTCCATATCTCCTCCTCGGTATGCAGTGAAGTTGTCTTGCTATTGAATTCAGGTTCTCTATTTGTGCTATCGACCTCATTATTTGGCTCAGGTATGTTGAAGCAGAGACGCATCTAAAAGCTGCAGGACACTGACCCCTCAGGCCTTGATTTGAGGTCACCAGCTCTAGCACCAGTTAAGGATTGAAGCTGCTTTAGAGGAAAAGCCCCCTTCGGCCCATCATCACTCTGCGTCCTTAGATAAACTAACAGCAGGAAAAAGGGAGGTGTGGGTGCTGCAGAGGCTGGCTGACACTGTTTACTGGCCCCTCTGACAGAGTGTTAGGAGGACTGGGATGGCTGCCTGCTCTGTGCCCTTAGCCAGGGAAATGTACCATTAAGATAAGAACTATCTATATCCCACAGTTTTAGGCGATGGGAAGAGACATGCAGAAGGTTGATGAATATAAAAAAAGCAAATCATTTAGCATGGGTCTATTCAGGGAGGGAGGACAAAATACATGAACATCGAGTAGAAAAGGCTTGGCCACCTGCTTGGATTTCTGTGGAGTTTATTGAAGATTAACTCCAGAAAATGACTTGGACAGTGTGAGTTCAGAGCTTTTCCAAACTATCAATCTGTCTGCGCTGTCATAGCTGAGCAGCTTTTGCAGACTATGCTTTGTTTCTTAATGTAGACATAATTTGAAAAGTTCACGTTAAAAAAGGTAACTTCTTACCTTTATTCTTAAAGAATTGGTAATTGGTAAGCATGCAGTGTCTTTTGTATCCTGTTTGTTTATAAAAATGAAGCTGTATCTTTTCTTTCTCAGTTGTTAATTAGCTGCAGATTTAGTACCAACCAGTTACACAGTAAAGATGGCGTTATTTGACCGTGGCGTTATTTCAGTTATTAAATTAATCTTCAACTTGCATGTACTAGAACTGGAGTAATAAAAAAACATAAAATGCAAAATAATACAGTTTAAGTATAAAAATTGACTTCAATTTGTTTTTATTTTAATATCGGCTGTAATATTTTATTCTCAGTTCTGGGGTGCTTAAGCTATCATGTTGGTTTTTCCTAAGAAGTGCAGACTGTTAAATATTAGAGATGTGCCGATAAGGTTTTTCCTGCCGATACCGATCCCGATCACCCATGAGGGCCGATACTGATCACATAATTATTATTATTATTATTTTAATCATAAACACTACCGGTTACATTATGTGGAAAAAGGAATAATGAATTCACCTTAATTTAGACAAAAACTTGTTTTTAATAACTTTTTCCAAGAAGAAAACAAAACAGGCATTGTGCAAATTGTACTGCTATCGGTAATACTATCTTTAACAGACTGATAACATATGAAGGCTCTGAAGAGGCTAAATAATGCAGAGTCAAAATAAAACCTCTCAAATTGCCAAAATAATTCTGCATAGCAGCGGTTCAACGAGAGCACAACCAGTGTCCTGCATCGCAGCTCGAAGACTTAAATCATTTTGCCTATTATTTGTTTAGCTTTCTGACCGTCATGCTAATCCGGGTGAGTGTTTGTAGCTGTGCGCTGCTTTACCTGCTATCTGATCCTCCATATGTCTTTTTTAATGCAGTGAGCCTCGATGTAGCCAAGCTCCGTTAAGTATGGCTTTGTAGAGGTGTGCCGATCGATCGGTCACCGATCATAATCGGCCGATTTCCGTGAAATCGGTGATGATCGGGCTCGGCCGATCATAGGCTCTTTTACCGATACCGATCACCTGCATCTCATTTCCCAGCCTGTCTGTCCAGCTGGTCTCGTCTTTCCTTCACTCTGCGTAAACGCGCAGCAACAAATGCTAAGCGATGTGTAACTATAACGCACTGAGTGAATG
>CAEGAF010047525.1:0-67946 GCA_903067075.1 Micropoecilia bifurca
AAAATTAACAGTAGAGTGTCACAATAAAGGTTACTCCAGCAATGCATTATAAATCGATCCTTTACCTTATTTCAGCTTAATATGATGTGGCAAATCTTTTATTTTTATGAGTAGTAATTATTTTTTAAGTTTGATATACACAACAAGTTTATTTACAAAATCCTTATTTAAACACAAATATGACTAAATGTACTTAGCAGTGGAAGTCATAAAAGCATAAATGGTAAATAATTAAAAACAAAATGTACCATAATAATACAACAAAAATAAAACAAGTAAATAAAAAGTACATGGAAAAGCCTTTTATAGTGAAGTATTTCAGTTACACAGTTAATTTTTACAGAACCTGCTGTTTTAATTTAAAAACTCTTTCATAGAATATTTATGGTATTTCTTGCATTTAGTTGTTGCTATCCACTGATAATGGTCTCATTCCGTGAAGCACTTTTCCAGTGAAAACATTTCCTTTTCCCTCATTGGATCCGCTGATGCATCCTTTCTTTCACCAGAACCGGTGCTTCCAGTAAGATCCATTAGCAGCAACAGTTAATAAGCCACATTTTCACTGTGAAGAGTCACGGTACTCTGGCTACTACCAGTAACAACAGTGATGTGTTTACAGGATGTGATGATGCCATGATAAAAAAATAAAAAAATAAAATAAATCAATATTTCAGTTAAATCTTCTGATTGAGATCCTCCTTTCATCTCTAGGGAGCATTTAACGCAGCTTTGATACAGTTCCCTCGCCGCCCAGAGCCAGATGCTCCGTTGTATGAGGCGTGACACCCAGCAAACCTTTAAACATTGATTGACTCTATGAATTATTCAGACAGGTGCCAATGTAGCAGGGACTGTTTCACCTGCGCATATCATGCCCCCAGGCCCAACCCCCACCGACGATGTTCTGTTTCTTGCATTTCTTTGTTGTATGTTAAAACAAGTAGTGGGATTATCCCAAGGTCATTATTCACACATGGTACTGTGAAATGGGAGAAATGTTTTGTGGGTGTGAATTTTTAATATGACTCATGAAGTAAACTAAATGTACGGTTTAATGTTTTGGGTGCTTGGGTGGTAAAGCCTGATATAAGATATGGTGACGATTAGGTCGTCAGGGGTCAGGCCTCACTGCTTCGTGTCACGTTTCATGACTGTCAGACACAGCAATGGGAAGCAAATGGAAGTTGTTTTTGCATAGGTCTAAATGGTAATATCTGTTCATCTTCACATAAATGAAATTTATTTTACAGCCCATTTTACCCACTCAGAGAGTTTCAATATTGCTATATTAAAGTTATAGGATACTTTTAATGCCAGTGTCTCTGACTGGACTAAAAGTCAGTGACATGATGTCATGTCTGGTGATGACAGATATGTGCAGAAAAGTGTCATACCTACTCTAACACTAAGAACTCTGAAATCACATTATACTATCCTGAAAATGGAAGTAATTAACCATACATTAAAAGCTAGTTATGCTTTATTTTGCATTAATTGCAAGAGCCCATTATGAAGCTATTAAAAAGCAAGCATTAAATCTTCAACAAACCAAAACCATATTTCAAAGTCTATCTGTTATGATTTTGATGAATTCAATTATCCTAAATATTAACTGGAGGACATCCTGGGTTTAAATTAATTGCTCTAAACTGTCTTTGTGTTTTGCCTCTAAGCAGTGATCTCACAACGTAATATAATTTGTAAAACTATCAAAGGAAGAATAAATGTTAGTCATGCTGTTCTTATTCAGGAGACGGATTATGCAAACATTAAGTGAAGCACACAACAGTAAGTGTGCAGAAAGGGTATTTTCCTTCAAAATAGTTATTTTAGAAGTTATTTTAGAAGAAGAAGAAACCAAAACTCACAAACTAACAAAAGTTGCTTATACGGTAACAATACTGGGCAATTTAAAACCATATGCATAATAAATTAAATTCATTAACACCCATTTGAGTAACCATCTTGTAATCTAAATGGTGTGGTGCAGCAAAATAATATGCAATGACGATGAGCTCATCCGGATCCTCATTTATTTTATCACTTATGTTCTCTGTTCATGCAAATCATCTGTTCCTGTCAGCATTTGCCTTTCATAAGCAGAACAGGCTGCTGTCCTTCCTGCCTGCGAGAACATCTCACTCATCAGCACAGGATGTATTGACACACAGCACCAACCAGTAAAAGCTTTTTACAAATGCTATCAACACTAACAACAAATTGTTTGGTTTGTTCTTAATAATGCAATTTCTTTGGATGTTAGGACAAACATCCTTGTAAATTATTGACATTTTTTTTCCGAGAAAGATTGAGACTGAGTAAAACAAATACAAAATACAGAAATCAAACAGTTACTTACTAAGCTGAAAAAATGTACTCTTCATTATTGAATTCATTACAGCACATCTCAAATGTAGGTTTATTCCCAACAGTTCAATGAAACAACGCCTATTGATCATGACTTTGCTGACTGATTAATAACTGAGCTGTTTATTCTGATCAACCTGAAAGGGATGATTCAGAATTTTACTAAGTGAGGATCTGATAAAAGGTTATAGAAACGGTGCTTCATGTTGGATTTTCTAAATTTCCTTTGGGAAATAGAAGCCGTATCTCACTCAGACTAGTGACCAGAATTCGTTAACTCAGTTGTAGCACCATTCCCAAAACTCTGCTCTGACAACTGGGATAAATTAAACCCTTACTCGATACTTTACCTGTGGTAGATAACTATTTACTATAAATTCAGATTAGTTGAACATGGAAACTGTACTGTGAGTAGGTCACTAGGAATATTTATGTTTTGAAAATGAAACACATGAAGGATTTCTGATGAGAGTAAATACCTAGTACAAAGGTGCAGAGATTTAAAACCACAAAAACTTTACTGCACTAAGTTTTTGGCTTTGCGAAACACCAAAGTTTTGTCATTCAGTCCAACGGCCGGGTAGAAAAGCAAGGCAGTGAAAAATAAATAAAATAGCATTTACTTTGAACACTGTTATAATTTGTACTCTAACTTCACTTTACTTTTCTATTACCCAGACAGAAAAAATGCTTCACCTCTTCAGTTTTATTGCACATGTCACAGAGGAAGATAATAGGTGGTGCACTTCCTCCAACTTTAAATACCTGTGAAAATAATCAGTGACTTCTCTGTTGCAACATAACAATTTAAAGCCGCACAAATTAGCTGTTTGTGCGCCTTAACCTTCTGTGCAGTTTTTTAAGATTAAAGTTGCTTCAACACATTCAGAGCATGCTTTGCTGTTGGATCTGCTTTAGAGCTAACTCCTGCGACTTTGATACAAATCAAGACAAAAATTGTTATTTCCAGGTGGTGAGAAGTTAACTGCCTATAACCTTTTGTCAGAACCACATTTTTAAGTCTGCAAAATATCCCTGTCAGTATACATGAGCAGTCTTCTTATAGATAAGTATCTGCTGAATTCAATTTCCAGTAATATGTAAATCAGGTGGTTTACATTGTGCTGTTAAAAAAGGGTGGCAGAAACTCATCCATAAGAACATTGAGTGGAGGAAGGAAAAGGAAAAAAAGGCAGCCAAAGGGCAGGAAATCAGCTAAAAACTCTTTCCTGCCAGATGGTCTGCTGTATTTATTTTTCTGTCCTGCATTCCCCTCAGCAGGTTTGTTTATTTAGACACAATAGGTCTCTCATTTGCTGCATCCACAATCATGAGAGGTGGATCAATTGGCACAAAAGGAGCTGGTTTGGTTTCTCACCCTCGTTTTTACTAATCACATGTAGCTCATGAATTAGGCAGGGAAATGGATGAATGGATGAGAGGATGCTGTAGTCACCATGGAGACATGATAATACAAGGTTTTCTGAAAAACCATCCAGGATGCACCTTTTTGGATCAAAATGGGTTTTTTTATGGACGCCTCTTTATCGCTTGTCCTCTGTGTAGTCAGACAGTTTAGGTTATGATTTTGCTTTTTTCTCGACAATAAGATAAAACAAATTCACATTTGCTCTGCCACTGTGCAACATGTCATCTTTTCATAAGCACCAGATGACCTATTTAACATGAGAGGAGTGAGAGCCCTAAATGCTAACCTGATTTCATAAGAAAATCAGGTTGCATCCCACATTTACAACCCTGATGCCTCTGCTGGCAGCAACTCAGATGCTCCTCAGTTTGTGGTTTCACTGACTGAATATGTAGGACAAGACGGCTTCATCTCAGTTAATCTTTCAGAAGGACACCTGATGCCACACCGTGACACCTGTTTGCTGGGAACTGCTTCGACCCACTGAGCAAACAAACACGGTTACATATTCAGCCTCAGCCAGGAAGCTGCAATGTATATGAACTAATCCTGCACACAATGAGCGCAGGGGTCAGAGACAGAGTCAGGGCCATCTGGTGAAGCAGTGGGTCTATGCTTTCCTGTCAATGTAGTTTCACCAGTCGGAAGCATTATGATAGCTGAAAGTCCCACAAATATGTTCTAATGGTGAAATGGAAATAACAAAAAAACCTCAGGGTGACTCAAAAAAAAAATCTATATATTTTTAAAGTTATATGAGGCCTTTTTTCAAAAACTACAAGCAACAGCTTTCTTATTTTTATGGTTTTTGATTTTGTGTCAAAATTTACGTTCATTTACTTTCTTCAAACTAACAGAAGAAAGTGGATTTCTTCTGTTAGCATAAGCCATGTAACTATGGCTCATGCCGTCGTTGGGGGATTTCAAAAACACCATCATCGTTAACCATGGTGCATCTCTCTGGAACACGTTCCCTAACACAGGAAAGCTCTCATTCATCAAAGCAGAGGTCACCTGGAAACTTTGGGAAAAGAACTGCTGACTTTGCATCTGTTAGGTAATCTGATGTTGGTAACTGCCCATAAGCCTTGTTGACTTAATGCTTCCATAAGTTCGACTTTTTTATTACAAACCGGATTCCCAAAAAGTTGGGACACTAAACAAATTGTGAATTTGTATAGCACATTTAAGCAGCCAGGTAAACTAAATCTTTTTTTTTCAAGCATCGTTTACATGTCTGGGATTTGAAACAAAAACCACCTCAAACAAGCAGATATCAAGAACTCCTGCAGTTTATATTGCCATGGAGATGGAGTTGAAGATGCAATCATACACCTGCTTCAACAAACCTATTGTCATCTGGACAAAGCAGTCAGGACTGTGAGGATCATGTTCCTTGATTTCTGCAGTGCATTTCACACAATTCAGTCTGATTTGGTTTGCTGGAAACTCAAGGAGGCACAGCTGGAGGCCACCTTGGTCAACAAATACCTGGTAGACAGACCAGTTTGTGAAACTGAAGGGTCATGTGGGTCTTTACTTTCACCACTCCTTTTGACTCTGTACACTTCAGACTTCCTGCACAAGTTTGACTAATGTCATCTACAGTAATACTCAGATGGCCGATGAGTACAGAGAGCATGGAGAGAAAACATTCATCTACTTTTGAATGCAAACAAAGTAAAAGAGATGATTAAAAATTGGAATAGTTGCAACTGGAGGTAATGTTTACAGTTCACAAAACAATAGATGGAGTGTCACCAGCAAGATTTGAACTTTATACATTTTAATTGCTGATCAGTAATTCAGAAGGTCAGCTGATTTTAATGGTGGGAAAGTTTTGAATTGTTTCCCCAGGAGGATTCAACTATACTAAATAGACAAGCTCTGTGCTCTCAATCTTAATTTTGGAATATTTTTTTTTTATTGTGTGAGACAACAACGTTGGTTCTTGATTGTTGATTTTTCATTAGTTATGTGGCATATTTTTATGCTTGGTTCACTTTATTTTTTAGCTAAAAATCACTCTTAAATGGTTTTATATTAAACTTATAATTATAGTATTTCAGACCCCATGCCTCCAGCGTGCCATGTTTTACAAACGGATTCTCTTTTGTCAAGTCAAATCATGTGTATAACATATTTCAGTAACATTAAATGTCATTAAAAGAAATCCCTCTAAACAATGGAAACTAATCAGACAGGCTTTCTTGGTATTCATTCTAGTGAGGTTAACCAACTATAACTTTATTATCCTGGAAGATTTTCATAAAATTACACCCAACATTTGCATTCCTACAGAATTTAAAATATGTGCTCTCATGCAGACAGATCATCTAAAATAATTTGCTGTTGAAAAAATAATTGAAAAAAATTATTTGACCAACAACAGGCACATTTTCAGGCTAAATCCATCAGGGAGTGGAAGTTTGATGCTTTACCTCCTTCCAAGGGTTTCCTTATAAACAACCTTTCAAGAAAACCCAATTTGAATATCAAACGTAAAATGTTGTCAATTTCGTGTAAAGAGATTTCCTAAAGCATCACAAAGTCTAATCTTGTTAATTCTGCTCCTAGCTCGTTTGTCAAATTGTGCCTCTCGAATAGATTGAGGAGCCTTTTTCCTTGATGATGTCTTATCAGCAGGCTATCAGCTCAACTTGCAGCCCCTTCACACCTCCTCCAATGCCTCTCTCTTCTTCCCACACTCCACCGGCAGGCACTGACATTTCTGTAATGAATGTGCCTCATTTTCAGAATGTTGCCCAATTAGGTGTGAGACTATGAGCTGTGGGGAAAGTTTTGTTGCATTTGCGCCAGAGCGATTCTCCAATTAAAGATCCAAGTAAATTAGGGTGAATTTCTGAAAAGGACATGGTTGATGGCTAACTTGTCCTTTGAAAAGATTCATTGCCTTACATTAGACAAATATTCGGATGTTGTGATTCCAGCATGTCAAAGCTCAGATTCTACAAAATGTCATGATTTGTAGAGTTTATTGCATTCATCAATATTATCTGTAAATGTAAATGAGGCATACATTTTACAAAGTGAAGTAGTAAAAGGCTGCAGATTATAAAATGGAAACTGACCAGATTGTACCATAATGTTTGCACCACCAAGCTGCCTAAGTGGAATGGTGATCTTGTATTCTTCCTCTTTCTTCCTCCAAACACAGCAAGAGGAGTTTGTACCAGAAAGTTGACCTCCACCACTGCCCTGATTTTTATTTTTTAGTTAGCACTGGGAGCACCGGAAGAAGGAAGAGGAGGTTGACTTATTCACAGATTATCTGTTTCATACCACACTGTCACAATACAATGACAGTTTTAACAAATATGTAAAAAAATATATCTTTTATAAAAGTTACATACTGCAGCTTTAAAGGATGTAAGATATCAGCCATGTAGTTTGCCAACAAGACGCAACAGACACAAGCAAGAAGATGCTCTGGAGATACAGAGGAAAGTAAACATCACATCATTTTGAACACAAATACATTTCAGGGTGGTGGCAGCAAAATGGTGAGGGGAGTCTTTTCTCCAGCTTTAACTTTCAGGCTTACAGACGCGCAAAGTTGATAAAAACCCCAAAACAGTTCTAGCTGGATATAGAGCAAAGAACTTTAGAAAACAGACTCTGTGACGTTATTTGGATTTATATCTTCACAATTGTGCACTAATTTGTTCTGGTCTGTCCAACTGGTGGCTAACTCCAGTGTTCAAGAGTCTGTGTCCTGTATGTTTCAGATGTTTCCGTGGCATTCAGCACATCTGAATCAAATAAATGGTTCCCCCTGAAGCCGCTGCAGAAACTGGTTGACATACACATGAGAGAATTCAGCAGTGTTGGAGCACAGACACATTTACAACATACAGGAAATCAACTCTCGAGGACTGGAGCAGGCAGATGTTGCACGTTCATTACATAAAGTCGCAATGGAACAGCTGAATGTTGTGGTTGTAATGCAAGAAAATGTGAAAAATGTTCACCAAGTATGGACATTTTTAAAGGGCATTGATTATCTTTTGAGGATATCCTACACAAGAGATTTCCCTGTTTTACATGTTGAAAATTTCTTCCTAAACAACACTCAGCACCTGTGATGCTTTTCACACAAGAGAGCCTAAGCCGTAGAATCTAAATTGTCATACAAAACTACAAACATAACACATGTCAGACCTTCAGAAAATGGAAAAGAATCAATACTTTGCATTAATCTTTAGAGCTAACATTTTTTGCTCAATGTTTATCAATTAACAACAAATAAGTACTTTTTCAGAAAATCCCTGTTTGAAACTTGCTGCTACATATGATGCAATCTCAAATGTTTTTTTTTAGATATCCATGAAGAGTCATATTTTGGCAATACAAGCTGAGAAATTACTGCACCAACTTTTATTGTTTTTGAAAAAAGCAAAATGTGAACATGCAAACACAAATAAAGGCTTAGTGCAAAAGATGTTGAAATTAAGTAAAAAAATAATATTCTAAAGTTTAACATTTTGTTAGTGTCTAGTTTTAGACACCAATAGAAACTGTCATTTACACAGGGATTTTGGATTTGGAGTGGGTTTGCTCCACAGAGTTCCTAACAGACAGCAACTTCACCAGCACTACACAGTACATTCAGACATAAGCCTCTGGATAAACAGAGTGGACAAAGCAACATGTGCCCCATGCAGTCTGTACGCTATGGAGGAAGTCTGCTGATAAGATGTAATCTGTGACACAAATCACAGATTACATCTTATCTGTGAGTTCTGGCTTTCCTTCAAAAAAAGGAAGTTCTGGCTTTCCTTCAAATAACAAGCCAGTCTGTATGCACATGAATTTGCACCTTTGACAAATGTACAGCTAAAATAAAATCTAAAACATTATAGTCTATGAAAGCCATCTAACAGAAAATAAGCATATTTGTTATCAGTTCTAACAACTGTGGGGATACAGTGTGACATGATTAAAATATAGTTTCTCAGCTTCATGAATAGTGTTTGGACTGCCGAAACCTCACACCAGAGGCGGTTTCTGATATGGGCAATGTGGGCAAACGCCCAGGGCAGCATCTTGTGGGGGCGACATGAGCAAACCCCCTTCATGCATGCATGTCACCTGCCTTCATCTGTCGGGGCAGCAGCATAAGAGTCAGTGACTGAAAATAGCTCAATAAACTGATTACAAGGCTCGTTATGATCTCTAAGAAATGATTCTGCAAAGAAGAAACCTTTTTATGAAGAAGGATTCTTCAGAAAATCAAGAAGATTATGGACGACCCTGTGCTTGCTCTTCACCAGACTACTAATCAACATCAGAATGACTTCAGTTACATACAGACTTCAACCCTTCCTGCCCACAGCCATCACCATATCAACATCAACTCTTTGAAGAAACCTGAATTATATGACTTGTAAAAACAACATTTAATTTCCCTTAGGGATCAATAAAGTATTTTTGAGTTGAATTCAATTGAATTGTAATATTTCATATTTAACTGATAATTCTGATATTATTTTGATAAGAAACAGTTGTTGCTCAGACATATTAGATCCTGATAAGAGAACAAGTGTCAAAAATAACCTCACTCAACACTGAAGGGAGGGATGAACATGTGAGGAATTACGGAGAAGCAGCATGATGAAGTCCTTCTCCACAGCATCAATGTACACTGCCAATACATTCACCCAAGGTATGGCCTAGTCTGATCATTTTCCTGTTATCTTTCACCTTTTAATGCACCTGTACTGCTGTGCATCTGAGGAACATGCAGATGGAAAATCTCAGTCACACTCAACACTATAATACGGCCACTAATGAGCATTTTAAAATCTGAATCCCCCTGTGTGACCCAATGGCTGAGTTCATTAAGCATGAATTTCTCTGTAAACATGCAACGCAAATGAGTATAGTCCATGCAGAAAATGAGGCCGTGGATTATTCGATTCCAGAAACTCTCATGCTGCTGTTGTTTATGAAAGTCGGTGCTTTATCTTACAATTACAATGATTGTGATCTGTGTCCTCATTACTAATGAATGATTTCTTCCTTTACTTACAGTTCCTAGCAAATATTAACATACCCCATGAACCTTTTCCACAATTTTTGACGTCATAACCATAAACCTATGTGTTTTATAAATACCACATACATGGTTTTTCAAAAATGATTCTGTGTCCATTTGTTCACCTATCTTGAATAAATCCTTTTAAGAAACAATTTGCTGCAAGTAGGTTCAAGAACTTTGGAATGTACATTTTTGTACAACAAAACACATTTTCCCATCCATGTTTTTTTTTTCTATTGAACTAAGGTAACACACAATGCTTTGGTTATTCTGCTATATATAAGAAGCCTTGACATAAATAATCCTATTGTAGATCTGGATGCATAGCATGGTTTTTCTGTTGTGCAGTGAATCAACACCTACACAACTTATAGGTTTTTTTTTCCAGAATTGCAGTGCTTTTAGCTTAATCCATCTGCCCATCATCTTCACAGCTTTCCAGTCCATGCTAAAGAAAAGCGAAGTGGTGCTGCAAACCACCATGTTTTGAAGTGGGGACAATGACGCTGTGCTACTTTGTGTACATAAAATAAGAAAGCCAAAACAAAGTTTGCGGTTCTAATGTGACAAAATATGGAAATGTGATATGAACACTTAATTCCAAAATCACTTTATGTTTCACTTCTGCCAGATATTATGTCAATGCTGATACTTTAATCAGCAATCATAACTAAACACAACAAGTAAGGACACAAGACAGGCCTATTTTGGTCATTTCAGAAAAAAAGGTGACCCGTCTACTCACCACACATTGATGGATACTTTCTTTCTTTCATTGCTCCCAGTTTCCTAAATCTCAACTAGCACATTCGTATTGAGCACCTTCCCTTAAGAGTAAAAATGAGAACACCAAGGCTTGTTTTCTTTCTCCTTTTTTTGTTCAGCGGGGAACTGGCCTGTCACATAATGAGTGGCGCTTGTGTGATCATTATTCACTATGAGTGGCCTTTCGTATCTTTCTTCCAACTAGAGCTGGGTCTCAGTGTTCAGCTGGACATCTGTTCTCTAGAAAAGTGTGACATGCAGGTGGGGGAGGAGCTGCACAGGTAGGCGAAGCTATCGACAGGGAACCTATTACTGTAGCTGTGCACTCTGCAAATCTGGCCTTCATGAAAGGGTAGAAAGAAGAAAGCCATTGTTGAAGAAAGCAATTAGAAGTCCTGTAGTTTGCCAGAAATCAGCTAGGGGAATTTTTGGCGTAAATACAAAGTACCATGAGTTTAGAAAACAAACACTGCACATCACCCAGAACACACCAGCTCCATGGGTTCAACAGCAAAGTGGTTTGGATCTGGGTTGTCCAATTCCAGTGTTTACGGGTCATTTTCCAGCATTTTAGACATAACCCTGCTTTACCTGATAGTTCAAATGGCTGAATTGGCTACGCAGCCTGTCATCAAATTCTGCAGGATCAGGCTAAATACTTGTTCTTTCGAGATGTCTTGAACCAGGAAATAATCTATAACAGTACGCCCACCGAGGACTGACCTGACCGGTCAGGGATCATCAACCTTTACAGTACAAAGAGCCATTTTTGTCCTCAGGCAAGCAAAATAAAATCAATTTAGAGCTGGAAATATTATATGACCATTTCAATTATTTTTTTTATTTAAAAATATCTTCAATAGAAAAAAAACACACTTTTATTTATATTTCTAGACATAAAAATAAATCATAACTAAACTTTTGCAAAAAAAGAAAAGAAAAAAAAACAAGATACATTATCTTCTTTTTGTGTCAATATTTGTGCAAAAATGATGTGAAGAAAAAAACATCTTAAAACCTAATGACAAGAAAAATATATACAATTTATCACGATTCTGTTGTCAAAATTCAATGGAATTTGAAAAACCAAAAACCTGAAAAATTGCTTGAATCTGCTTTTGCTGTTCTATCCATATCGAAAAAAAAAACATTAGCTGGTTCAATGTAATTTTTAGTCAAAGTTATTAAGAGGCATTACGGAAGATTCAAAGAGTCTCTGGCCACAGGCTACAGACGGCTGCTTCAGATCCAAGTACATTGATATCCTAGCATGGCTCAGTCAGAGAAGTCCATTCTTAAACAAAGCTGAAAATCTGCGGAAGACTTAGCAACTGTTGCTGGGACACCCTCCAGCTACTTTAGGTTAGTTTGATCATATATTTTAAAATAAAAAATACTGAACCTTGTGGATGTAACTAGAGAATCCAAGAAGGTTTTGCTAGACATTGTTTATATTCATTAAGAACGAAAGCCTCGGAACCCAGGAGGTGTTCATTTTTAGTCAAAACTGTCTGCCCTTCTGTCATGACCACCAAATGAAATTAGACCAGAGCTATTATTTTTAGAGCTGCCGCATGAGATGGGCCACAGGTCTCGAGACAGATGACAGACCTAGAAAAACTACACTGCATGTGTATTTTTGTAAAAAGAAATAGACCTACCCGTAAAGTCTATAATTTCTTGAATAAATGGCAAAGTATTTGAAAGTTTTTAGTTTTGTAAGGGTAATGTTGGTAGGATGCTGCATTCTGCTCTCAGGAGGATGAAATGGAAGTTTCTTGTTTTCCTTTTTCTAATGTGGCAACCGGTGGCATAAATCATTAGGCAGAAACACCATAACGAGCCAGCACAGACAAAGCACCCAATTTCCATGGTGTCGGTTTTCTTCTGGGAATTCTGGTGATAATGACATAATTGTTTGTTGAGCTGAATCACGAACGCGCAACCCGAGGCCTCGTTTCAAGAGAACATCATTTGACCTCATTACTTATCAGACAAGTGTTATTTAATATATCTATTTATTTAAGCTGCCATAAATTTTACTTTACCAGCCACTTATGAATTGCTGAGAAAGATATAATTCAAATGTCTTTTCTTTATTTGTTTTTGAGACTACAAATATAGAATTAAGGATTACTTACACTACCAGTTGCTTTGAATTCACTTAGTCTTTTAATTGCAATATTTACATAGTTAAAGCTAGTTAAAGATATTGACACTGCATGGAATTAATATGACTATTTCCCATTAAGCAGTTAAAGACGTGCAGCAAGTGCCATGTTCTTATAGACACCATGTAAACCAACCTGCTTAGCCCCTTGTGACTAACTGAAACGGTTTTCAGTTTTTCTTTCACTGGCCCCTCCATTAGTTTTAGCTTCCTGGCTCATATCCACACATTTGATGGGGCACTCAGCAGTCAATTTATTGTTTGAAAAATCTCTCAAGCATGCTGGCTTATGAATATTTCATGTGTTTTCCCTTTTATGATATTAGGCGGAAAAAAGCTGGAGCTGAATAGATTTAATTGTTTTGGAAACTGTTGTGGAGACAGTTTTTATGGTTCTGATTTTTGACTGAACCAATGATAGCCAGAAGTTTACATACACTAATTTCTCGTGTGAATCAAAATGTATTCAAAATTAATGTAAAAACTATTAACGCACCCTGGCAGAATTACATTTAAAGTTGCTTTCAATGAGCCACAAAGTTTTGTTTCTGTTACAGAAATCGCTATAACTGCTTTTTTTTTCTACTGATGATCTTTATTACAATAAGCTCTCGATGTTGGACAGCATCCTTGTTCTTGTCGTAATCTTTACATTTTTCCAAAGATTCTCAAAGGATGATAATAACTTTGGGTTAACTGTAACTATTCGTAGTTTGAATTGATGCATGTTAGAAAGTTGCTGTAAAACTATTCTGTTTTAGTAGCCATCAACAATATTTCAACAAGCCTCATTCTAGGTAGATATTTCTCCAGTATTTTTTAGGAGATTTGGTAGAGCTCGTTTAACTTACTCACATAGCCATCTATTAAAATAAAGACAACATATTTCCAGAAATATAATATTATGTCTTGAGATATAGGAGTGGGTGGAGTGGGTGGTACAGTGGTATATACAGTGACATATATAACATAGTAATTACAAATATGTCCCCACTCGTTTGTCGGATATCTCAAGGTATCTCAAGTTTAGACGTCATTTTATTTTATGCTTGCCCTGGGTTGCATTTTCTAAAACCTTGACATTGTTCACTTTTTTTGCTGAGAAATTGTAATTTTTAATTTGTGTTTTTGTTATTTGTGTTTTGTTGAGATTAAATGCCATCTGAAACCACTTTATTCTAACTGGTATTTGTTTATATTTAGGTTGATCATCATTACTAAATATAAAATGATTTAAACATAGCTACTTTAAAAATGTATTTCAATAAGCTCTAACTTGTCCTTATGTTCTGAGTTTTTGTCCATTTCGTTTCACAGATTTATGTAGTTATTCACGTATTCATTCAACTTCGACATATTTCTGAGCTACACAACTAAAAGTAACATGCGATCAGACATAAAATAGTGACGGGAAACACGAATCAAAACATAGTACGTCACAACCAAGTCTTCCAGTCTATTGGACAGAGTCTATGTTTACTAATATCTGATTGGCTGCCTCCTTGAGTTCAGAGGTTAGCTTGTTTGATAACTTCTGCTATAGATAGATGCGTTTTTTCTGCATGTTTGTGCTCAGTAGTTTATATTTATTAAAATGTAGACCAGCAGAACCACATGTATTTAGTCTGTTATCAACCTTAAGGCCTGCATGTTTCGCGGCAACCAGTTGAACATGCGGACATTAGCCTGGTTAGCTCCGTCCAGTAGTTAGCTAGCTTGGTACCAAATGACATATTTTTAAAGCTGACCTTAGCTGGTCGTGGGTTTAAAAGCGCTGTATCAGAGTTATGGCATCAGTCAGGCTTCTGTGTTTGTTCAATGGGAGAGCTGCAGGCTGGAGCAAAGCATTAGCTCGGACTGGCTGCAGAAATGTCTGCAGTTCACCTTCAAGGCTGCAGCGCATGTCAGCCTGGGTCATTGACCAGTATGGCTCTAGTGCAGTTTTGAGGCACACAGATGAAATTCCTATCCCGACTGTCAATTTTGCACATGATGTGATGATAAACGTCAGCGCGGCGAGTCTCAACCCTCTGGATCTGAATATGAGGGGTAAGTGCTGTTCTGGCATTATCAGCAATAATACAAGACATAATTATTTAAATGAATATGCTTTGCAATTTTTTTTTCTCTATAGGAGGCTATGGGGCTACATTGCTTAACTTAAGGAGGGATCCTTTGTCTGTGGTCAACAGCTTCAGTGAGTTTCCACTCATTCTTGGTCGTGATCTGTCAGGTGTAGTAGTGGACTGTGGGTCTGGAGTGACCCACTTTGCTCCAGGAGATGAGGTAAGCACTTCAATACACATCTGTTAGAACAATTAAGAATATACACAAAGCAGCCTTTGATCCAAAAATAGAATTCAATCTTCTTCAACATGCTTTACCACCCACCTTCATTTCCCAATATTTCCCCGTTCTACCTTACAGAAGTTGTTTCTCAAACTGTTGGGAACTTTCTTATCCACAGCCTTCTTCATTTGTGACACCACATATTTTCTGTCAAATGTTATTCTGCATTTGGTTATGCTCTGCTCAAACTTATTTTTTTTTTTATTTTATTTTTGTCCTGACATACTGATTCTATGACTGGTTGTACCTGTGATGTTGGAAAGTTAAATCCCTGTGTTCTCTTAGCAGTCATAGCAAATTTAATCTGAAAATTCACTGCTGTTTGAAAGTATTCATAGTTTTATTCATTTTTGCAAAAGAAAAAAACAGTTACATCTGGGAAGAAAAGCAACTTCAGATCATGATACCACCAGTAGTTGTCAGAATTTTTTTTTACAATTTATTCACTATATCTTTTCTGTTACCTCTTAGCAGCATCAATTTGTTGTTTCGTTATCACTCTGTTTATGCTTATTTTAAATTCTAAAATGTGGAACTTATTTGTACTCTTCTCCCGGTTCATGCATTTGTGCACTGAGACTATTGTAATATTTTGTAATTTATCTGCAAACTATGGCTTTAAAGGAAGTAAATGTCAGAAAAGGACAGCAACATTTTTTTGTTTCAATTTAAAAGATTTGGCTTAATTGATGTTTGACTTTTACCAAAGAAGATAGAATGAGATCCGAAAAAACAACAACAAAACCCTCCTTTTTAATCCATTATTACTCCATCCATGTAATGTCACATGCATGTTGCATAATGTTACATTTCTATTAAAAAGCTATGATGGAACCACTATTTTATTTTGATTTTTAGGCTTTAAAATAAAGAACAACAAAAAACTTTTGAACAAAGATGATGGATACATTTTTATTTTATGGGATAATAATATCTGTGGAAAATTATGTATTAAAAAATAAAGTCTCAGTTTCCAGCTTACTGACAAAAACGATGGATCTAAAAAAACTGTACTGGTATCTTTATTCCGTTGTGGAAATTCTGTGGAATTATTCCATAAAAAAACTGGACAACTGCTAAAATCTACATTTGTTATTATGTCTCTCTTCAAAACAATACCGGTACTTGATTCTATTCATTTATTTTTTATCACTTTGAGAAACCCTGAATATTATTCAGTTATATTCAGGAACAAAGCCCACCACAGAACAGTGGACTTTTCTTTAGACGGTGACACTAATGGACACGTCAACCTACAGTTTTCGTGACAATCAAGCTGTTGGGGTAATTCTTAATTTGAGGAATAGTCCACAGATTTTCAGTGTGATTGAGATCCACAGTTTCCAAAAGCTTAACGCTAACCTGCTCTATCTAGTCCAAAACTTATTTTGAAATAGATCATAGATAATTATGTTGGAAATCCATCAGTCTCTTTCTCGATTTAAGATTCAGTTTGTGAATCAAGGAATTGCCCTTTTCTTTGATATTCCTTTATCATTGTACAGTTCCCCAGTTTTCACCACTATCCTCACCAGCGTCCTGCCTGACAGTTCATACAATGTTTTTAAATTTTAAAAGTATTACATTCTGCCTGCCAATGTGGCCAGATAATGTGATCTTTAAATAATCTGACCTTAAAGCTTTTCTCCAGAAGACATTAGGCTTGTCCATGTGGGCAGACTGTGAGCTGATCAGTATAAAACAAATGACCAAAACAAAGATATACATCAGTCACTTGCAATTTTTTTTCTTCATTTTCTCAGTAATTCACACACATTTGGAGCCAGTGACATGACTTTAATGTTGACACAGCCGAAACCGAAGAGAGTCATTTTATCTCACCCCCATTAAACGGCAAGAATTATAATACATAATCAAACCCTCTGAGGTTGTGCATGTTACCTTGTTATTGTTCATGGTCCTTTCTTGGAAATAAAAGATTCTCTTTGGTCGTTTCTTACATTAAGGTGACTCATAATAATTACGGACGCCTACTATGTTGCCTCCCACATGTCCACATTAGTGTCTTCCTTGTAGGCTGAAATGCAATTTTGCGAATTCGTCTTCATGTGAGCACGATTAAGGAACAGAAGGACACACAGAGATTTCCAACAACATACTGTTCGCAGCAGCGAGCCGCCCGTTTAAAAATATCCTTTAAAGCAAGTTAATTATGATAAACGGCAGGAACCGTCTTCTCCTGGATGGCTGATTAGACAGACTAAGACACCATGAGTGGGCGGATAATTTCAGCTGTGTTCACCTTGTTAAATGTCATGTTGGTCCTCTAGGTGTGGGCTGCTATTCCACCGTGGAAACAAGGCAGCCTGGCAGAATATGTGACTCTGACGGAGTACGAGGTGAGACATAGAGGCTGTTGTGTAACATCGGCGCATGCGTTTAAGATTAATTAGAAGTAATTGTCTGCTTTTTCATGGAAAATATAAAAACGTACCGTAGAAAATATCACTTCAAGCGATTGTGCTTTACGCAGCCCTGCTGTGTAAGCAATTAGGATTAGGTTTGTTTGGTGACAGTAGCTGCTGTGGCTATAATTGCAGACACAGAATTTGGCCTGTTTTCTTTCTGTGTTGTATTTCTCTCGTTCCGTAGCGCCTTGCTTTTGTCGCGGCTCTTTTAGGCTTATTGCGACTGTTTCTGTTTTGTTGTAGGTTTCCTACAAGCCAAAATCCCTGAGCCACACAGAGGCTGCATCCATCCCCTATGTGGCCAACACGGCCTTGTCTGTGCTCGTGAATGCTGGTGGTCTTTGCAGGGAAAGCTCCTTGAATAAAAGGCAAGAAGATAAATGTTTCACCTTTCAGAAGCTGTGTTTTTTATTATTATTATTTACAGAAAATGTAAGTTATGCCTGATGAGGAAGGAGTCATTTCTGTAAGTTTGTGTGTTAAAATAACTGTATCTCTTCCTCCTCTTTTCTTCATCAGAGTAATAAACAGAAGACTTAATTTATAAACCAAGCACTGCCTTATAAAGGTATTAACATCTTAAAGGTCTTCAGACAGGGTTTCCTCCAGTAAAGTAGATAAGATGTTAAGATTATTTAACCAGAATTGTGTAATTATTAATATCTTTATTCTTCTTCAAAACAAGCTTTTCTGTAGAAAACTATTCCCACAGGAAGATGCTGCCACTATTTTGTTTTACTGTGGGGATAGTTTGCTCAGGCTGATGCGCAGTGGTAGATTTCTCCACAACTTTTTACCGAGATCAATGTTGCCCTGCGACAGACTGGTGACCTGTCCAGGGTGACCTGTCCCTGAACGTCAGCTGGAGAGGCACCAGCAACCCTCCCGACCCCACTGAGGGACAACGGTGTTAGAAAACGGATGGATGGATGGATGGATGAGTCTTACGTTTAATGTGACCATGTACTTTGGTTATGCGAAATCTAAAAAAAAAAAAAAACTTTCAAATTTGTGGTTTTAACTTGGAACATGTGTGAAAAACAGCGGCGACTATTGCGAAACAATTTCAAGGCATTAGGTCATATCTTCCAGTCCCACAATTTCCTTTGTACCCCATGATGATGCGGTTTCTGTTGACAGGATTGCTTAAATGAGTAGCACGGTAAATAACCTGTTTTTTTTTTTTTCTCTTCCTCCTCAGAGTTTTGATCACTGGAGCATCCGGAGGTGTCGGAACGTTCTCAATTCAAGTACTCAAATTCATTTTCTGTTGTTGCTGGAACATTTGACTCATTAACCAAATGTTTCTCTCATAAGCAAGAGAAAAACTTCTTGCTGCCAGTTTAAATCTGTTTTTTTCTTTGGTTTTTTGTTTTAATCCAGTTATTAAAAGCTTGGGGTGCCCATGTGACCGTTACCTGCTCTCAGAACGCCGAAGGCCTCGTCAGAGGCCTTGGAGCCGATGAGGCGGTTGACTACACTGCAGGAGATGTGGCTGAACAACTGGAAATGATGGAGAGGTGAAGAATATATGCTTTGACCAAAGCATATTTTAACCTATCTTTTAATAAGATTTTGTTAAATTGAACAGCTTGTGGCTGTACCTTTAGGTTTGACGTTATTTTGGACAATGTGGGAGGAGATACGGAGGAATGGGCCACGCGCCTGTTGAAGCCCTGGTCAGGGGCGAAGTATGTAACGCTGGTGTCGCCTTTACTCCTCAACACCGACTCCATGGGGCTGATGGATGGATCACTTCACGCTGGGCTGACGCTGCACAACAAAGCCTTTCAGGTAAAGATAAATCGCTGTGCACAAGTTATCGCCTCTAAATGCACGAGTCTGTCATGAATCCATCGGTTTGGGTGGGGATTCCTGAACAAAGGTGTCATGTTTAATGCTCAACGGCGTTACAAGAAGGTTTCGCTGGGAGTGCACACCTGTTCAGACACCTGAAGTTCCCTCTACATTTTACTTCCAGTCAGTTGATCAGATTAGTTGAAGTTCTGGCACGACAAGGAGGGACAAATCGTGTCGTCACATGACCAGGCTTCTTCCTTGGCTGCCTTTCAGGCTTTAGCAGGAAATCAGAGTTGGAGTAAGATTTTCAGACATTGATCTTCTAATATGGTAAAATAGTAAAGTTTGAGCATTTCATGACTGCGATGCATGAGTCACACAGGACAGGGTGGAGCAGCTGTAGGGACTGAGTCAAGGCGGCCTGGTCCAGTGAAGGCAGCGATGACGGCACAGCTGGCCGCGGTGGGGCTGGCTGGCTGGCTGCTAGTGAGTCTGTGCATGCGAGGAGATTCGACTTGATTGGTGTGCGCGTTTTTGCCGCTGACGCAGCAGTATTTGGTATTTGTTCAGATTACAGCCGACTGACTGACTCTCCCCACCAGCAAATACCAGCATTACAACATGTCTTGCCAAGCCTTCGAGGCCTTTTGTCCATAAGAGCAGCCAGCTGGTCAGTTAGGTGGGGCTCAGCTGCAGCGGCCTCACCACCACCATCTAGCTTTCATCTAGGCACATCAGGGAGTTAATAGCACAATTGAGCCCTCTAGTGGTCAATATGCACATACCAGGAATCATGCATGTTTCCTAGATCAGCAGGACCTTGTTCCAGTCTTTCGGTGATTTTTGTCCTGCATCTATTAGATGGACTGCTGCTCCTGCCACTTTGACTTAAATAATTTATTTACCTCATCAGCTTGTTATAAACTCAAGATGTGAAGAATCAGTCGGGGACCACTGCTGCAGATGTTAGAGAAGCGTTAAAAATATCCCTTGAATGTCATATAAAGCTTTGAAAAAGAGCTTGAACTGTTTCTATGTTACATCCACGAACATCAATGAGCTTTATAGATAAAAACATTTAAGTAACCAAGATGTTTTTACAAATAAAAATCTGAAATGTGTGCTCTCCATTGTGAAATTAGCCCTCTTTACTTTGGTAGCCCTCAATAAAATCCAGTGTATCCAGTCTTTAAAAGTGTAATTCAATCTCAGTATAAAGTATATAAAGTATATAAGCAAGTGAGATTATATATCTCACTTGCTTACAGTGACATATATAATCTCACTGTAAGAGAGAGTTATAATCTCACTGTACAGTGAGATATATAATCTCACTGTAAGCAAGTCAGAGACAATGTTGTGAAGACATTAAAAAAAGGGGTTGTAAAACGGTATTGCAATCTTTTAATGGCACAAAACTAAAACGGACCATCAAACCTGAACAGTGTGGTGGGAAGCTGTTTAGAGTTTTATCGAAGACGGATGAAACAAAATACATGGTAATACTGAAGAAGAGTTGAGACTAAGAATGGAGGTTCACCCTCTACCAAGACCATGACCGAATGATGTTAGAACGGACTAGTCAAAGTCTAGACAAACTGGAATTAAGAATCTGTGGCAGTATAGCAAGACCGTGTTGCTGTTCAGACCCTCTCTGTCCAATCTGACTTACCTTGAGGTATTATCCCAAGGACAACCAAACGGAGTAGAGACTTGACGCAGTAACGACAGAGAAAGGTGGTTCTATTGACTTTAAAGGGACACGCCACACTTTTCAGTTGTTTTGTAAAATATATTTTTACTTTTTTCTTAAACTGTGTCCTCCACTTAACAGTTATTCATTATTTCTATTTCAGTCAATCACCGAAAATCCTGCCAAGTACATTAAAAATCGTGGTGTAACAACGTTTAATTAAGAAGGCTCACTATCTGCCATGCAGCAGAGCGCAAACGTTCTTTCTACACGAGTTTAGCTTATGTATAACTTGTTTTGGGGGCAGTGACTTCAGTCCCCCAATAAAATAAGTAAAAATTGGATCACTCTCTTGTATTGAAACACTCTTATTGGATACAGATCTTCTTAAACGCACAAGAGAAGGGTTTAAGAAGATCCTAAAATAATATGGACATTGATAGAGAGACTATTCAATGCAGTGTTTCTTATTAGAAATACCAACGAACCATTTCATCAGTTGTTCTGATTGTTTTATCTGTCATTTTTGCCTTCGCTCTGTTTGGCCTCCTAGAACATAACCTCCGGCGGAGTTTTCTACAGGTGGGCATTTTACGCTCCCGACGGTCCCGCCTTGGATGAAGTCAGCCGGCTGGTGGACGCAGGGAAGGTACTGCCTCAGTGCTTCTTTAACATTCATATCATGCGAAGCTGACATTCAGAGCTGTGGGTGCTGACAGAGCAGCAGTTAGAAATTGCCTGATTTGCACAGCAGCCGGAGCCCGACAGCGCGGACCTCATGCTGCGATGGAGATCATGGAGAGCAGAAATAACGAGCATGCCGGGGATTCCCAACATGCCTGTGTTCAACGCTTCCCCGCGGCTTTGTAAATGAGCGAGAATCAAACTCCCGTAGTGCCTCGCTTGGTTTAGCTGGCAGCGTGGCGGCGTGCGCCGACGGGTGGGGGGGGGCGATGCGAGTCGGGCGCCAGGAAACTGTGAATGGATTTTAAAACAGTGCTGAGCAGCCAGTCGCCGAGGCGTGTGGACCCTCTGTCCTTTTGTCCTGGGGGGCTTACAGCTTGCCTTACACTCTGACCAGTGGCTGGAAGCTGGGGAACAAGCACACACACACACACACACACACACACACACACACACACACACACATCCACTATCTGGTCTGTAGTGACGCCATTGCACCCTGCATTCATTGTTAAAGACAAGAGCTGCTGACCAGAATAACAAGCTGAGCTGCCGGTGCTGGACTAGCAGAGGATTGTCCAGCCTCATCACATTCTTAACCTCTCCCTCACATTTGGCTCTGCTAAAGCAGAGCTTGTTTATTCTGAATTAAATAAATCACACGTGTATAATTTCCGTTTCCAAAACCTGTCGGTGTGAATAAGATTTAAAAAAATACTTTTATTTCTAATATTTTGTAAAGCAAAACAAAACATAAGCTCATCACTTTTGACTTTTAAGGCATGTCTCTGTCCAAAAGGCTACATCTAGGACTGTACATGTGATCAAATTGATGGATGCGCTTTTTTTGTGTGAGATTATATTTCTATGAAATATTATTTTTTGACCTTATCAGGTATTAAAATGACTATAACCGCTGCAGTTTGTGGATATAGTCATTGTTTTGCAGCGGGAGAGATTAATGTGCTCAGTAGTGGATCATTTTATCCTGAATCTACAAAACAGAACAGAGCAACTTCAGTCAAAAACTGCAAGATCAGAAGGCAGGGAAACTCCCTCATGAAGCATTTGAATGAAAAAAAAAAAAGCCCACTGCAACTCTAGACATGTTCATAATTTTTCACCCAACACCTACTGAATCGATTTTACTTTAAGCTTCCGAATTTTTCGTTGGTTCCAGATCTTGCCGGTTGTGGAGGCCCAGTTTCCGTTTAGCCAGGTGCCTCAAGCGTTCCAGAAGCTGGAGCAGGGCCACGCCAGGGGGAAGACTGTCGTCCAGGTGGCTGGAGACGCCGAGTACACAGAGGCAGCAGAGTCTGAGCAAAGAGCGCAAGAAACGACACTGCAGCAAAATTGAAGATGAAAATTGCCAAAAGAATCCATCGTGCGCTTCTTTGACCTTTCACAATGCTACAATTCACAGCAACTGACTGTGAACTCTAAATGGGAAAGGTCATGAGCAGAAGAGAAGGGAGAAAGCCAAATGATGTTTTTCTTACAGCGCTCATTTTATATTTATAAACGGTGTTTAAATTATGCTGTGTTCATGCTTTATTGAAATTAAAGTACATTTAAAATGGTGACATTTAAAAGTTATATTTGGTTTAATCATCTTTAAAGGTTTCTCAGTAAAAGACTTGAATTTGTTTGTACTCTTTTGTGTTTTCTTGCTGGAATAACATAACCAAGTATTGCATGTTGCATGTTTACATTATCTGAACAGATTTTTTTTTTGAGAAAAGCAAATAAATTCTCATTAAATCAATTCTTTCTACATTTATAAAATAGTGATGCATATGCAACATATTTAAGACATTTATTGACAAAAATAAGTTTTACAGCTTTAATAATTCTGGTAAAACAAACAAAAAAAAAGACAAGTGATTATTGCTTGTATTTTATGCAGCTGGATTGTAAGGCAGGACACAGCAGCATGATGTTACTTACAAAGGGACAAAGAGTGGTAACACTGTTTAACTTATCAGGGAGAAACGGAAAAATTTACACAAACCTAAAAGAAACATTTATGTAGGTTTAAAAAAAGTCAAAGTATTTTCAAGTTCCTACTTAATATATGCATAATGGGTAATAACATTCTTAGAAAATGTACTCTCCGTGTTGACCTCCCTCATCGAAAAGCTCTGAAGCCAAATGTCGTCCTTTCTATCCTCCAACAAAGTTCTTATGATGAGGAAAAAGTTCAACAAAGCCGTTTAAATGACCTCCACGCTCCATCTCTGCTGTAGTTTATGTTTGTCAAGTGTGTTGAGAATCACTTGGTTTTTATCGTAGTGATGTCCACCTGAAATGCAAAACACGTTTTCAGTTAGTATCCAGATAAATCATGAAGGCATTTTAATTATCAATGTAACTCTATTTAAGAAGGAATTCATGCTGCAAATTATTTACCTAATCAGAATTGAATGACTAGGTTTGAGGCGAGATCAATGCTATTTTATAACACAGTAATATTCAGAAAGTTAACGTATTAAAAGAAAAGTTCATTCACAATTTCAGTGCTTAGTCCACAAGGTGTCGCTAATGAACAGCTTTTTTTCTTTAGAGGAAAGATAAGTAATAGAGTGCCAATTGTTCAATTTTCTTTTCAGCATAATGCATCCAAAAGAAAATTGTAAAAGCACAGACAATATTAAGGATTATTATTACATTATTATGAAGAGTAAATGATACAGTAGTTAAGTTTCAACCTGAAATGATTGGTCATTTGTCTAATATTGTTCTTTGAAAATGAACCAATTAAACAGTTTTTGCAATTTCTGATTCTTGCCCTGCTTTACAAACACAAACGTTAATATCTTCTTTAAACAGGATTTTAAATGACTGACCATTACTAAGTGTAGCGCTAATGTGAGGTGGAAGGAAAAGGTAGAGCATGAGCTGAAGCTCCAGTCCTTGTGTTTGTTCTGGGTTTGACATGCAGCCATTTGCCTTCCTTCTCGCTTCTCTCCTCACTGTTTCCTGCCACTTTACTGTTCAATAAAGGCCACTAATGCTAAAAACATCTAAAAATTGGATGCCATTAGCATTTTCCCCTGTAAGGCAGTGACCTCAAACTGCATTCCTCTAGGGCACACCCTGCTTCAGCATACCTAGCTCCAATATTAGCTCATTAGCAAAACTATGTAGAGGTTGACTACATGCTAGTCAGGCAGTGTAGCCATCCAGTTTCACATTTTGCCCAAAGTGGTTTTTTTTGTTTGCCAAAATCCCCTTTGGCAAAAAATGACTTTGGCCATTATTTTTGGAAGGTGACAATATGATGGACTGAGCAATGACCTGTTCCTGTTTGTTAAATAATATTACCTAACAAACTTGTGATTTGTAGTATTTATAGTACAGCTGTGTGTCTCATTATAAGTATAGCTTTATTCATCTTCCACTTCATAGTGGTGAACCACTTTATATTTATCTATCGCATAAATTAGCATCAAAATACATAAAAATGTTTAATTAAAATCTCTAAAAATGCAAAAAATAAAGTTCAAAGGGATAAAAGTACTTTATCAAAGCTCTATACTGAAGATTATTTATTTTATAAGAAAAAATGTAATAATTTCATAAGAAATATTCTCCAGTGGTGACCTTTTACCTTTTTAGACGTGTAAGATAAATAACTTGGACTACCTATCTTTTAAAATTCAAGAGTCACATGTCAGGCTTGGAGGCTCACCTTTGACTTCCAGGACCAGCTCAGGCTTGGGGCTGTAGCGGACGAAGCCTTCATGGGTGATGCTCCACAGGTGGATTTGGTTGTTGAGCTCCGGCGGCGCGAGACCAACTCGGCTTCCAGCAATCGTGACACTGCTACTTGGACTCAGGCAGCACTCCTCCAAGAGCTGGATGCAGGTAATTAGAAAGAAACAGAAGCAAACATCTTTTATTAGTACAAAAGAGCAATATTTTGGTGCACCAGTTATCTGGAAAGTGATCAAAATCTCACAATCTGTCTTCAATCAGCTTTGACCAGCGAGCAGCTGGTCAGATATTAAAAAATTTATTACGTTTTTCTGTTATGTAAGACATCAAACTTGAAAACTTTCACGTTATCAGCTCTGGAAGCAGGCCAGCAAACAGCATGCTTTTTCGTTTTAGTTCAGAAAAAATCATATAAAGGTTAGGAACATGTGAGTCGATGCATAAAAGGAAATAATTCTTCAGTTTCTGTTGGGTTCAAAGCTGCTGAGTCAATGGAATCTGAACAACTCTTTTTACAGCCATTTCTTTCTCACATTTAATTAAAATCACAACCATCAAGACAGAACTCAAAGAACATGTGAGTGATACGTACGCCTGATGCGCACATCTCTCTTAATTATGTCTTGAAAACGATTGAATGTCCAAATTAATTTCCATTCACTCCAGGATTAAACTCAATAATGGTCTTTCCGGTCCAAAGAATTTGCCTAATCTCGGCTTTTCATTTTAAATTTGACTATTACTTTAGTTTCATTTGTCAAATTTGCTGAAGATTGTCTCAGTCTCAGGGTTCCTGCCCATTACCTGACGAAAGCTTCACACCATCTTATACCCAAACGTCCAGGGCAATTATTTTTTTTTGTCATATTCTTTTGAGCTCAAGCTTTAAATTGCTATGGATGGATGGATAGACAAGTCTGTCAAGAGGGACAACATAAGAACTTATACCAACATGCTGACTGCAGATTGAATTTTTATGCTCTACTTTCTTTTTCCATGCTTATTCAGATCTGGGAAATAGTGCAATAAAATACATTTTTTTGGACTGTGTGGAAGCCCTTTAGGAACAATGCATACCTTTGGCATTACAAATATAGCAATGACCAGCTTGTACCTTGCAGTGTAAATGTCCGTTCTGGTAGGACCATATCTGCTCCAGGCCGTCCGCCTCTTCAGTTTCTTGTATCCGCAGAAGTTTGACGTCATCCAAATCACCGGTCACTGACATTATTAGACCCGTCTGCCGGTTTCTTAAACGGAAGTACACTTGCTTCTGCACACACAGGGAAAGACATTTAAGCTGTGAAGATCAGAGGTTAAATGACATTTGCTATTTGATTAAAAGTGTTTTTCCCCCTTTTCTTTCTGAGTTAGGTTTTAAAAGTGGTAACAAATCAAAGTAAATATTCATCAGTCTGGTTTTTCACAGCCAATTTTCTTTGAGGTCCTTTTTAACAAGGAGCAAAACAACACAAAGCAGAATAAATGTGCTGCTGGCTCTTTAAGAGAAGTTTTGAATTCAACATTAAATGTAGCAATTGACAAGTTCACCCTCGTTTCTATTTCAAAGCATCAGATTCAACTATAACCTTGATCTGATTTTTTATTAAATTAACAGCCCCTCAAAGTACACGCTGCTGGTGGATGTGTTTATAAAACAAGAATGCCAGGAACCTTTAGCGTTGGTACATTTACTTAAAAAAAAGATTTTTCAGTATCTGATCAGCAGTTTGGTGATTCCAATCTCTACTGTGAATCTCTAAATAAATTGGGTGCCAGGAACAGATGTGTCTGCTACATATGTAAGCACCTACATATGTAAGCACGCAGCCTTTAGAAGTTGACATTAAGTACCAGCTTTGAACTACTGTAGTTATAACACAGGGAGGAACAAACCTGTAGAAGAGGGCGAAGAGATCCAATTTTCTGCCAGCTGCTGAACGTCCGCCAGTCGAGAACCTCGCCAGGTTTCAGTAAAATCTGGCCACCCCTGTAGTTGATTCCCTCGTATAATACCCACCTGATGCAAGAAAAAAAAGAAAAACCTTATGTCTTGTATGATTACAGCAAAACCACATAAGTAAATATCACTTCAAGATGAAAAAGGCATCTTGTGTCTCCGTATACATGCCTTTGAATAACTGCTTATTCTCAAGACTGCAACACATAAAAGAGAAAAAGACAAACTGCACTCATGCATCCGAAAATATGTTCTTAATCTTTATCAGATTTTTATATATACAGTATATAAAACTACAGTACGAAAATAATCAGTTTTGTTGGTTATGATTCATTTCATGGACTGAAGCCAATCATTTTTAAAAACTATTTGATCTGTGAATGACTGATAAAATGAGAGAACGCCAACCTCTCTAAGATAATCTTTTAAAAGGTTCTGAGATAATCCTTATTTTTGCTCTGCAGTGGGAATAAGCCACTCCACTGCGAGCTCTTTACTTCCTCAGCGGGACTCACACCTGCAGTCTAAATCTGACACATCTCCAGCAGGTTTCCATCATTGATCTACATGTCAGCGGTGCGGCTGTGAGATGTGCTGAGGCAGCACTTCTGGATTTGAAATCTGATGAACATCTCCAAACGCCATTTGCACAAATAGCTCATGTTCCCTCTGTCGCGATAAGAGACTTTGAGATTCTTTCTTAAAGCATATTTAAAAACAGCCCCTGTGTTTAAAGGAGAACAAAGCCAGGCATTTTTTCTTTCTTTCTTTTTTTAGATCGTCAACCTTTCAGCTTGTTTGTTTCATCACCGAAAATCAATTAGATTTATTTTTGGGTTCTTTGGTTTGTCTGCTAAGGTTCATCCATTTTTTAACAGACTTGAAGGCAGCGGTCTGTGTCACACAGCTAATTACTATGGAAGCAAGAAGCTTCAAAACCACCATAAATGATGCATTTAGAAACAGCACTTCTAAGAACCAGCAGAGCAAAGACTGATTTTATATTTATTTTCAGTGAAAATAAAAAAAAACAGCTCTCTGTTTCATGCCTTCCATTGCAGAATAAATTACTTTGACAGAACAGTGGGTCTGATCTGCAGCAGAAACACAACCTGTCAGTCACAGCCTGCTGACAGCTGGCTACCTGCCTCACATTCTGCACAGTCAAGTCATGCCCACTCAGCCAGAGCTTTGTTCTTCAGTGTCCTTTTATCTTTTCAGATGAAAAATGAAAACATGTAATGGAGGAATCCAAAATACCAGAAATTTGGGAGCTTACATGTCTTTAATCAACAACGTTAAAAACAAGTAGATTAGACTTAGTTTATGGGGGAAAAAAAGAATTTTGACTTTGTTAGGAGAACTTTGAATAGAAACATACACAAAGTGGACCAGGTCATGTCTGTGGCTAACTTGTTGAAACATTGCCAATAAGACAACTAAACAAGAACCGAAATGCAGTTGGTTTTTGTAAGTAGATGGGTTACAATTAAAAACAGTTACAGCCAAATAGAAAAAGTAACTGCGACATCTTTTATTTTCTTAGAAAAAGATGCCCTCGCACACACATTTTCAGATCTTCGCACAACTTCTCCATCCCACTGAGATCAGAACTTTGTGACGGCCTCACCAAAACATTAACTTTGTTGTCCAGTTACTGTCCATTTGGAAGATCCTTTTGAGCCCATGTCAGTACAGGACAATTTGACTATGAATAACGACACTATTTACCAGCTTCAGCCAGAATCTAGACAAGGTCTTTGGCCTTTGTTCTCAGGTAAAGCTGCACATTGTGGAACAAAATACATTCATCTCCTGGACAGAGAACCCTTCTACTGTCTGAGCTGTGCATTGGTTGCGCATTCCCATCATGTCTGCACTTGCGTGTAACTGTTAGAACAGATGAACGCCTTTAAACATCTGTAAATTGTTCCCAGGGAATGAACCAGACTCGTACAGTTGCACAGTTTCCTTCCTGATATCTTGGCTTGACTTTCTTTGACTTTCCCATCGTGTCAAACAAGAAAGCGGTCTATTCCAGGTGTGGCCTGGAAAATCCGTCTACAGGTGTGCCTCCAATTAACTCAGATGTTTGTGTTTGGGGCGTCCTTCCCCAAACATCTATAAAAAAGGTTTGACTCAGGTCATACAGTTTAAAAGACAATTATCCCTGCTGCTGGCCAAATGTACTTTTGAAATCAAGGAAAGACAAAAAAATCTCTAGAAAATGTTCCTGCCTTGCTCTCTGACATTTAGGAACTAGAAATAATTTAGGTAATTCTAACTGACCTAAAACAAGAGAGGTTGGCTCAGATTTAACTTCAGACAGTGTGTGTGTCATTTTATTTGGTGTATGTAAATATCTGATTTCAACTGCATATGCATATAATTTGGATTACACCGGTCCAGCAGGGGTTACAATGTACTCACATGCCTCCCTCCACCAGCACGGACTGGACCCGGCTGCATCCTCCCGCCAGCGGAAGGTTGACTGATCCGTCTGTGAGCAGAACCCTCTTCCCCCGCAAACCGCACCGCTCGAACAGAGTGATGGATGGCAGAGAAAACTCCTGCCAAGAAAGTCAGAAGAAGGAGCATTAACAAACTCGGAAAACTGCAGGTCACGCAGTTCGAAATAAGAGTCGTTTCAGAAGTTGCCCTGGAAACCGACCGCACTCAGACCTCTGTGCTTCTTGGCAAATAAGCTGTCTGGAAACTTGTAAAGAAGACCTGTTTTATAAATTGAGGTAAGTGTCTTATTTGTTACTGGGCAGCACTTTTTATGAGTACAAGGACAAAGGAATGAACTGCTCAATTCTTTGTACAAAATCAACATAAAATGGTTTGAACTCAAAATACTTTGCAATTTAAATTTAGTTTATGGATTCTTACAAGTTCATAAATATGTAAATCACTCTCTTGGGGTTACATAACAACATTTGCCTTGTTTAGAAACCACAAGGCAGATGGATGGATGGCATTGTGGGTGGCCAGTACTGTGGACAAGAGTGGTAATGGTATAAATAATTACACCGCATATGGTGAAACAACAGAGACGCTTTATCCACTCATAGAAACAACTAGTAGTAATCAACAGGCTAAATTACAGTTTTTAGAGCTGCACTTCATTATTTAACATCTCTGTTCAAACTACTACATCTTATCTGCCTTCCATGTAAAATATGCAGACACTCAAAATACAGAAATATTACAATTTTTAAGAAGGCAGTCAGTGATTTCTAACTGATTGAATTTCAGTTCTTGGTGTTCAACTCTTTCTGTAATAGAACAAGCAGCAAAACTAATTTCCACTTTTCTTATTCTAACAATAACCTGAGCAGTTTCCAGGGAGCAGAGCTCCCCAAAAACTAATGGCAACACAATCAGTGAAAGCCTTTGTCTCACACACGCTGATTTATGAAACACAGCACACAAAGAAGATGTAAAGCGCTGCACCTTTAAAGGGACAAGCAAGCCGAAACACAGAGGTGGGTGGAATGGCATTAGAAGAATCGACAAAATACAGACTCACAAAGCCAGCAGTCTGCAGCGACAGGATGGATGAGCTCCCGCCGACACAGCCCATCGCTCTCAGATCTGGGTAACTTCCTTCCTCTAACACATACATCTTCCCTGTGAAGTTCTGCCCTTCAAATGCCAGCCAGCTGAGGGTCATTTGCATGAACGTGGACATGAATGCAAAGGGGAAAAAAATGAAGATTACAATGAAAAAAAACAAGTAATTTTCTTTAACATTTTTTAGCATTTGTGCTTATTTTTTTTGATAAGCAGTACAAATAAACAAATGCCAATAAACAAAGTGAATTATCTGTAGGCAACGCAGTGTCTTTTAATCAGTATATGAAAACAACTGAAAAGCAGAGCTGTAGCACCCCAGAGATGTTTCCTTTCTACGTTTAAGCTCCAGTTTTTGAAGGTTGTTGCAAAGTGTCCGTAAGCACTATTGATTCAACCCGTCATAAAAACAGTTACAGTGAAATGTTTTTCCCTCAGCATGTGAGATTGCTCACCTCCCTGCCAGAACTTTGCAGGAAGCCACTGAGAAACCATCCTGCAGGCTCTGTTGATCGTCCTCCAGGACAAGGACAGAACCCTGGAAACCGGGATCAGAGAAAAGCTGCACCTGGGGGGGACACACGGAAAAGCAAAACAATAACAGAATGAGTCACGTCCCTGCACACAAAGTCACATCAGATGGACAAGAGTACGAGTTTGTGCACTAATATTGTTATGGGTAGGGCCTACCTTAAACTTGGCAGTGTTCTCAAAATTATCCTGCAATGAAAGGAAAGAGAAATGAAACTAATTTAAAGCGAAAACACATCTAAGGAAATAGAAATGAAAATAAAAAAAGTACCGTCTATGCTTTATAATTGGCGACAAAAATCCTCAAACATTTTTTTCCCCGATTGTTATGGCCCTCATACAAAGTCGATATGAAACGAATGGGCGACATAAAAATCTACCTTTTGTACAGTTGCTTAAATGGACTCAATGTCCTTGGTGGTTGAGGAGGATTTATAATCAGCAGCCTCACAGGGACACAAAGTGTAGCATTTTTATTAAGATTCCTCAAACCTGTTCATGAATAATTCATGTTATTGTTTTTAAAGCAGCTTCTGGTCAGAGTCTGCTGAGACTCTCCTACATATATTGATTGGATTCACCCTTTAAGGCGGAGGGATGTTCTACTTTATGCAAATATCTGTTTGTGAAATTGATTCAAGTTAGTAATCAATTTTAGTTTTAGTTACTCAGCTTAACGGGAAAAAAAATCATTTTAAGGAGTCAGGAGTTGATAACTCCAAGATCTGCAAATGTATTGAGTTCAGTAGAATGCAGCCACTTAATATGCGTTTCTTTATGATGTGTTGAAATGAAAGCAGCAATAAACCCATTAAACTTAAAGGGCTTCTAGTATTAATATTTTTAATGTGTTTTGACTGCGATCAAATTAACCCATTCGTGGGTTTATAGGCTTCTAATGCTTTGCATTTCTCCCTCCATAGTGACAAAACTGTTTCTTCAGAATGCCTGTTACAGTTACATTTTTGGGGATTTAACTTGTTTTTAGATAAAGTGATTAGAGAAGAATACTTTAATCAGTAAATCAATCTTTTTTGTTGTTTCTGCAAAATTTCTGATGCTACACTACACCCAGCTGCATAAACAGTGACTGTTTATCTTCATGTTTGTAACCCAAACAGCTTCTGCATGAGTCACCTTTCAGATGATGTTCCCTTTCCACAGGCCACATTTTCGTTCTTGATTTGACGGTGACTCACGCTTCTGAAGATATTTTCTCTGTGAAGAATTGCCCGAGAACTCCCGAGTCGTATTATTATTAGATTGTGCTACAAAGATGAGTGTTGTGACTGGTCACATGCAGCGGGTCAGAGCTGGGGAAGTGAAATCTCGTCAGACACGCGCCTCTAAGCGTCCAGCCCAAACAAAAACATTGGCTGTTTTAGCGACAGAACGCTAAAATACGACGCGCTCGCTGGGCCGTCTGAGTAACAACCAGGGAACTTTTCCGCCAAAAGCAAAAACAGTGGGATTTCATGGTTTTCCTGTGAGTCACCGCTCTTACCAGCACGACAGGCATAGTCGAGCCAACTTTGTGCTGCAGCGCGCCCCAGTCTTCTGGGCTCCCATACAGGCCTTTCTCCAGGATGTAGGACTCGCCACAAAAGTCCGGCTCTTCAAACACAACCCAGCTACGGGGGAAAAAAACAAAAAGAGAAACAAAGCAGATGAGGAGGAGTGTAATCTCGCTGACAGATATGACAATTTTCAATTTCATTCTGTTTTAATTAACAGTGACAGGTTAGTGTTTGATGTGACCACAATTCCTGAGAAAGATCACCACGAGATTCCAAGTCGTGCGTAATTCTCATACGCTGCAGCAAAATCTGGACAGAATCCAAACTAATAGTGCAGTTAATGCTACGTGGTAGCATGTCTGCATTTTATTGCAAATCACCATTAAGTCCAGTTGTTTTGGATCTGGTTCCTTGAATTAAAAAAAATAAATAAATAAATACAAATTTGAGCTAGGGAGTGTATTGCCTTTATAGACTAATAGCACGAGAGGCAAGTCAAATTCAAACGCGTCAGGACCAATCACAGGCTCGCAGGCACGGCGGGAGAACATGGGCGAGGCGGTGCAGCCTAATGGCAGACTAGCAGTGCAGCAAGAATTTCAGCACTGTGAGCTCTTCCTTGTAAAGAAGGACGCAATGTTCCGCTCCACAGTAATAACAGTCTTGTTAGTTTCTCCCTTGGGAAGCACGTTGGCATTGCGTGTTCTGCTCTTCATTATCCCTATTTGCTCTCAGTTTGTTTTACGTCTACTTCTTTTTTTTTCTAAAAAAAAAAAAAAAAAAAAGAGCACAGACCACAACCAAATAGCACGGCTGCATGTTTCTTGCTTACATATAAATAGAGATCATGAGTAGATGTGTGTTTTTTTTGTTTTTTTTTATTCAGAGAGCCAAGCACCTCCTCCACACATAGTGTGAAACTGAGTTTCATAATTATCCCACACCGCAGCAGGGTGTGAGGCAGCATGCTCCAACGTAAACATACCTAGACAAGGAAGTGCAGGCTTGGAGAACTAAAAAACATTAGTGAATTTGTTCCTCTGTCTTGACCTGTCTGCCTGGGTGTGGCGGTTTTTGCCGCTACACCTGAACCACGAAGAATGGCAGTAAATCAACAAGGCTTTGCAGGAACTCTCAGCTAATTATGAACTTGAAGGGAAGAAAAAACATTTTTGAAGCGCGCGCTCGTTACTAGGATTTAACAGGAATGCTAAATAGTCAAGATATGTTTCCAGCAAAGAGTCTTAGTTTCATTTGCTGCTCAGATAAAAACAAAAAAGACTTCTGGGATGAATATATTGAAAAGTGTAACTTACACGCCACTGTTGACTTCAATAGACTGCGTCTTCATGCCGTAGCCCGTGTCGTCCATGTTAACAACAGGCACGGTGAGGTCAACATTCACGCCAAGCTTGCCAAAGTTTCTGTCAGTGAACAGCTTCATGTGAGGAGACAGAAAATCCTGCCACAAAAAATAAATAAATAAATAAATTCACAAATGAACAAAGATAAGAAGAAAATGCTGGGGGTGTCACAGCACGCCAAAATCTGCACTACTCACAAACCACAACACAAAAACTAGTTAAGAAGTCCATTAGTAAAATGTTTTCATTACATTTTACTAATGGACGCTGTTAAACACCAATTTAATGTTGGTCATCCAAGTTACTCACAAAAAACTATTCATACCATCTGAAACACCAGACATGAAAACACCTGTCATTCTAGTATGAGATTCCCACATTATCTGATTGCTTTATTTGAAACTAAAAACAATGTTTTGTACTGGCACTAAATTATTTTACAACATTTTTGTAGGTAGAACAATGTTACCTATTGTAATATTGTATGTATTTTAATTGAAAAACAACTTAGGAAACAGCTTAAATTTATAAGTCACTTAACTTGGGGAATTTCAAGATGCTGATCATTTCTCTGACTTTTCATTAAAAACTGAAGTAACTGAAGTATTTAACCTGCATAAGCTTGATGCCTTGTGGAATCAGGAAAAATTGTGCCTAGAATTCCTATTGTGAGGTTGATATCTTAAGAGTTGCGTGTAAAACTTTAGAAATAGGTTGCACATCACAAATCTGACTGGTCAGTTTCAGACAAATTCCACTTATTTCAATGTTTTACATGTTTCCATCTGCTTTGGCCACACACGGACCGGAGGAATGCATTTAGTGCAGGACTCACAGACATTATTGGACGTAGCGACAGGAGCTCAGAGCCTCCCCATTCGCTGCAGTCCAGGTACTCCCCTTCCTCCAGGATGTGCTGCTGACCCTCGAACCCGGGCAGGTTGTAGCCCACCCAGCTGGAAGAGGAAAACATCTGTACTTCAGCTCCATTTATAAATTCTGTTGTTTAAACAGTTTGAGAGCTGAATGCACTCGGCTTAGGACCGAGACAATGACACCTTAATCTCAACTTGCACAAGGTTGGGATGAAAAAGCGTGAGAAGATGACTCACAATCCTCCAATGATTTTTAAAGATCCCACAGATTTAAGTGCCTTTGTTTCAAGGTTTGTTCCCTGTGCAGCGAGGCCTTCTTCTGTCTCGTAAAAGCTCAAAACATCACTGTCGATTTCTAAGCAGGCGCCCTCAAAGCCGGCCTTCTCGTACACCAAAGCCTGCAAAAAGGCACAGGCAGACTGCATTCAAGACCACTCAGTTCAAAATAGCTGTTAAAGTGTAATATATTTTTAATGCACTGTCAGTCTCTTTCTATTTTCCCACAAAAGCACAAAATATAACATTGATTTGTGAGAGTATTCAGTGAGCATCCTGGTTTTTTTTGGGGGGGTTTTTTTTACACTTTCTGCGGTTGCTGAACAGGAGCAAAAGATTGATTTGAAAAGAGGCTTTAATTCTCACATCTCACATAAGTAAAATATCAACTTTTATTAATCACAGCATTGGAAGTTCCATCACATCGTGACTATTTTTGGCTCAGTGCAAGAACAGCACAAAGTCTTGATCTGAAAACATAAAGCTCAGCAGCAGAAGGCTTCTTCGAGAGGATGCTTCCAATCTGAATTTTTAACTGGCAAAGGTGAAGTGAAGTATGCTTACCTTAACTTCGTTCGGATTCTCCACTTTGAATCCACCCTGAAAAAATGGATTAATATGCATTTATTCATATGATTTTATAAGTCCAATAATTAAAAAAAACATATTCTGCCATTTTAGAAATAAATGTACAGGTGCCGAACAATTACAAGTAAAAAAAAAAAAAGAATGAAAGAATGTCTGTGAACTGATTCCTGTCACGGCAAAAGCTTTTGTACAAAGTGACATGCCTGAGCTGATTCATGTGGAAAAACAAAACGCAAGAGGAAGGAATAACAACAATCTAAAGAGCGCATTTCAAGCTGCTAATTAGCTATGCAAAGACGATTCTCTCCTGCATTTCTCTAACATGGTGTCACTGACATTGTAGCAGAGCAGCATTTTCTAGTAAGCCCCAAAGAAAACAAATAGTTACAAGATGATGTGAGAGACAGTAGTTTTGCCATGGACTTGAATAAAATGAAAAGAGAAGTTATGACTCTGTGTCCAACTGTCTTGGTTAATGACTTTCATTTACTGAATGCAACTTGAGGAGAGATTAGCACGACCCATTCAGAACTTGTGAAATTAAGCTGCCCAATCTAATGCATTTTAATATAGCTTTATGTGACAGACCAACACAAAGTACTGGATGCTCAAAGGTACATGGTTTCCAAAGTTTTGTACAAATAAAAATCTAGAAAGCCACATGTAAATTTGTGCTCTGCTCATTTTAGTCAGACATCCTTCTGAAAAACCCAGCAGCTCCGATTTAAGATGTCACCTAAACAGAAAAACTAACTGTATGTAGCAGCTCAGCTACGAAGTACGGTGGTGACAGTGTTATACTGTTGGCCGGTACAGCGAATCAGTGTAGATCATCCATTCTAAATACGTAAAATGAAATTGAAAATTCGGACTGTGCTGGTCAAAAAGGGAAGCGTAGAGGGACATATTTTTGAAAATTGCCCTGCAGAAACTGAATCAGAGGTCAGTGAACCATAAATGGTACTTTATGTGTTTGGTTTTTCTCTGAAGCCAAATATTCAGAGACATGATTAGGTTGGCTTATTTTCAAGGCCACCTTAAGTACATTTAAGCTGGAGAACCAGCAGACAATGCTAATTCCTGTTAGCAATAAAAGCTGCTGGCAATGAAATTAATGTCTTTAAACATAAAAGGATTTTTTTTTTTTTTTTTTTACTACAAATGGAGGTCATTGTGTCTTAAATCTTACAGGTTTAATAACTCCAAAACTGCCAGAAGTGCAAACAAATGCTTTGTGAGAAATCTCCATCTGGCCATGCTTGCATTCTGATTTCAGGGAGCTTTACTGTTTATTTTTCCAGTTTGAACCTTGAAACATATTTCCTTAAGCATGAAGTGCAAAGGATTTTGAATGTTTTTTTTATTATTATTATTATCTTATGTGGACAAAAAAAACGTCAATCTGCTGCTGTACTGCTTTTAAATTTCTTGAGAGTTTACTTGTCAGCAAAAGACTGAGAATCCCTTATGTTTGACAACAAACATTAAAGTTTTCAGCAAAACCAAATATATAAGTAACTCTCACAGCCATAAAACCCCTTTCACAGAATGGCCACTAGTAGTGAATGAACTGTTATATGCACAAGAGGACACACACACACACACACACACACACACACACACACACACACACACACACACACACACACACACACACACACACACACCATTTTAAGTGGTCTAAGCGATCCCACAAATGGTGACGAATAGCCCCAAGCCTCAGGAACAGGATACACTCCTTTTTCCAGCACGCCTATCATGCCTTCATATCCCGGATCAGTGAACACCAGCCACCTGATGGAAGATGCACAAAAGACCAAACATTACCATCTTATTTATTATTATGTCTAAATGTCCCTCTATGTTATACTTAGCTGCACCCAGTGTAGTTTCAGAATCACAGGAAGTCATGGCCTGATGTAGGTGGTTACTTATAGTGAATAGTGGAAGCACATGGTTCTCACACTTACAATAACATGAATCATTAGTATGAGTAATTAGTATAAGCATAAACCTTTTTCTGCTAATTTCACTGGGATTTGTTGTGATAGACTGAAAGACAAGTAATTAAAAAAATGTTTGACAAATAATAAAAATGACCACAATAAGACAATGTCTGTAGTTTGTCACAAGTTCAGTGAAACTCAGTGAAATGTGGATACTGTACATGACCTTGAATGCACCATCCCCACAGTCCAACATGTCAGTATCATTATGGTTTGGGGATCTGCTTCTTTAGCACAAACAAGAACTAATGGGAGGATGAATGCAGCTGAATACAAAACAATCCTGGACATAAAGCTTTTAGAGGCTCCAAAAGGCTTAAATCTGGGATGAAGGTTTAGCTTCCAGCAAAATAAGAACCCCAAACACATAGCAAGATCTATTATGCTTCAATGATTCAGTGATGATTTAGGTTGTAATGTGATCATCTGAAAAAGTTCACGGTTTACACAATTCGACTAATAGAACAAAGCTGACGCTCTCTCACAGGAAAGACTTCAACACTTCCTGCTGCATGCAGCACTTAAGAGTGGTGAAATCAGGCTTTTTAGCAGGGTTTGTTTTTTTATACCTCCGTCAGACGTGAGTGAAACAAACTTGAACGAAAAACAAAAGATGCTTGTTTTGGAGCAAATGCCAGAGGAATGGCATGCCGCGGTTCAAAGCGCTTTCCTTCACATTTCATTTTTAGCGTGGGCAGCCTGTGTTGCCCCCTTTTCTGTGGCATTTCGAGCACAATACCGATGCTTCATACCGATCACCATGTGTGAGCCTCTGGCAGGAAAAAACAAACCCATCCCCTTCAGCCACCACTGAGGAAGTAATACCAGGAGGCGATGCCAGCCTCGTTCTGCTAAGTAAAGGAATAGCTTCACTCCATTTGGCCGGAACAAAACCACATCTGCTACACACTCGTCTACACTCAAAGCAGGGGAAAAGAAATGCAGGATGAGCAGCTGAAGGAGATCTTTGAGGATCATCTAAGTAGATGTAATCCGACACCTATCGCTTTTGTTTGATCTGCGACGATAGTCAGGTTAAATTCTTCATCGAAAGGCAAAATCGCAAAAAAAAAGCAGCCAATGAAGCACGAGTTTAATAGCACGCATTGCCTACTGGGGCAGGGCACAAAATGTCCTAAATGCCAACACCTCTCTTGTGGGAAAAAAAAAAAAATCCCCCATTTTGCCAAGTTGACATCTTTGTCTGGTTCTCAGTCTTCGTCTAGTCTTCAACTATTCCCTTTTATTCTGACATGCAGCAGCAGGACAGACATTCCCAGGCTTTCTTAAGAGTTAGAATGAGAACAAACAAAACATAAACAAAGAAGGTAATGATTATAATCACTCAAATTCTTTTATTTTCTAAGATTTCTGCTCATCAGACAATCTCTGATGAGAATGCCAGTCGATATAAAAAGCAACATAAGTGATGGCAAATAGGAGTGACACATATGGGTCTAACTACATTTTCTTTTGTCTTTTGGAGCCTTGGGGTATTTTCTCAGTAGTTAAACTCAGCACTAATTGCTCATACTAACAGGCAGCTTTTTACCTAAGTGTTGTTCACAGAAGATTCTCAACAGGTTTGAAACTGCTGGGAAAGGGAGATAAGCCGAATACGATAGTGACAGGTGTTTCGCTAAAGCTCGAGACATTCTTTGAATTTCTACATTTTGACCATATTTGGAGAAAAAATACACAATACATGTAGCCTCTGTGGTTGCAGATTATACATCAGTTTTTCCATCATTCCCATGGCTTTCTATACCATAAATATTTTAATCTGAGCCATTAACTTCAGGTCAGGGATTAATGTCACATCCAGTTCCCTTGTGTTCCAGCTGCCAATTAGAAAACTAGAGGTTATAATTTATTTTTTTGTTTTTTTGTGCTTACAGTCCAGGCTAAACAATAGAAACAGCATAACATAATTTATTGGGCTTTACAAATTCATACTTAAGGTATAAATAATTAAACACATGCCCAAAATGATGTTAAGTAGTACACAGTGCAAATTAGGGAAGCTCGGGAAACACAAAGTAGGATAGATGTGTGGTCTTAAGTCTGGAAATGGGAGCATAATACATACTTGCTGAAACATGTTCAAATCTACAGTTGATGCAACAACTAAAACGCTTAAAACAAACAAGACTGAGTGAAGATCAGTTGTTTGTTTTGAAACCACATACAAAGAAAAAGCCGATAAAGAATGAGACAAAAAAAAACTTTGAAGCTCAAGTTAGAGAACTCCAGCAAACAAAGGACATCTTAAGATTAACAAGTCTTTGTAACAATCACTGGATGCTGTCCAGGTGTTTAGGAGACATGTCACCACAAAACCCATCTCTCTTAACACTACAAATGGTAATCTGGAATTTGCTAAAAGCTACTACGGCTTTAACTGGAGTCGTTTGATTTGTCAGACAAGGGGATGTTTTATCAGCTGCAAACACTCTTTTGCTCAAACGTTTTGAGAAAATAAAGCAAACATTTTACCAAATCAAAATTTCTCTGCCCGATATAGTAAGCTGATTACTTACTATATATATATATATTACTTCAGAAACTCAATTTACAGGGAGCAGATGCAACTCGGCATTTCGATGCAACTGATTTGCATAGAGAAATTGAAAGTTCTAAGAGAAAAAAAAATTCAGAATTCTGAACTGGATAATTGAATGTGCCTGCCTGACATTGAGGTCATATTCAATATGGCTGCCATCTGTATAAAATGTAGCAAAAACATTTATTTCCACTTGTGTTTTGAAACCAGTCGTAGTACTGCACATCACATAGTTCCTAACTTTGAAAATCACCTTTTGTTGTCAACTCAGGTGGCTTGAAAATTCTTAATACAAAAAGAAACTCTCAAAGAAGATCTAATGCAAAATGTTGAGATCTAACTGAAACCAGATGGTATAAAAATGGCAACACTCACACTCCAGAGTGGACTTGGATGGAAGCGGTGCTCAGTGGGATACCAAATGAGCCAGTTTCTATCACATCATCATAGTACGGTGTCACTCTGCCCCGGCCCTCTGGCTCGGTAAACAGATCAATGTGAGGGATGGTGTAATCCTACAGAGAGAGCAGAGGGAAAAAATCAAACGTGTCAATCATCCAAAGCAGCCAATGCTAAATCTTCAATAAATCCTCCCAGTGAAAGCAAATCAGCGATTAACTCATTTACTTATCTGCTCTGAAATATGGCCTGAATGTCACACCAGCTATTAGAGGGAAAATGAGGTGAAAATGAAGTAAAGTTAATGAGTGCACTCACCCTGACAACAAGTCGAACTGAGCCTATGACAATCGGTGAGCTCTTCTGTGGTTCAGTTTGTGGCTCTGGCCACAAATTTTCTAAATCTAAATCTGTTTCACCTTCTTCCAAGGCGATGGTGCGTCCCTGAAAGTCAGGCTTCTCGTAGAGGATCCAGCTGTAATATGAAAACAGTTTTGTTTCACACAATAAACACAGAAAACTCAACTTAAGGAATAATAAAGGTAGTATATGAAAGGCTTTAACTAGTTAAAAAAAACAGAGAAATACTCTTAATATTCACTTGACGCTCACTCTCATATCTTTTTGTGCAAATATAAAAAGTGGAAGCCCTATAGTGGCTAATTAGCTTAGCTTGGATAACTAATTGCATACTAAACCTCACAAGAAAACAGGTAATAATTTCCCTGATTAATCCTTTTACAACATGAAGTGTAAAATCAACAAATGACAGAGAATGAAGATAGCCTTCCCTTCTGTAAATAGTTTAAGAAGATTGCTTGAATTGTTCGTATTTGTGCAAGACTAGAGAATGTTGAATCAGTTTGGCTCAGTGCGCCTGCAGAAAGTCACATCTTATTCTTTTTAAAATGCGTTCTTTCTGTTTTCTGTATTTATTTAACAGAAGCAAAAACAATTCATTTGTATCTACAAATATATTCACTTGTTGTTCAAGGATGCAGAAACTATCCAAATAGTTAGATGGATTCACAAATTGTTGTTTTTGCAGCACAGTATAGTATCGTATGCTAATCATACCCCAGCTGAACATTTGCACAAGACTTTTTAATGTGGCTTTTTTTACCCCCAAGATTGTGCTGCAATATTGAATAAAATGACCAGGAACACAACTCTGATAATAATTTCTGTTTTATGTTTAAATAGATCACGTTGTCTAGAAGCTTCCAACTAAAAATCCAAGACCTCGGGTTTTCCCAGATTACAAATATGAGACACAGGAGCCGATTTCTCCTTGCCTCTGTTCAACACGGGAAACACAAAAGAGCATGAACTGCAAGTAAGTCAGCAACACCAATAACTCTGCTAGGAAGAGTTACTGCATTCATGTGAAAAATCTTGGCTTAGTCCACTATTTAGGAGACTGAAACTGCCACAGGCAACAGAGATATACATACACGAAATAATCAGTAAAATCCAAGTGATAAGATCTTTAAAAAAAGAAAAGGAGTGCAGTTACCAGCGATGAAATCCAACTTCTGATATTTCACCCAATTAGTCCTCTGAGACACCCTAACTCCACCCTCACAAAGTCACTTGACATTAATTAGAACTACATCTCACGGCCCATTTTCAGCTGAAGCTATTTATTTTATAACACACTTACCATCCCCTCACAACCTTCACAGACATGAGAGGCGAGAGCTGCAGAGAAGAAGCATCGGCCACGTCCCTGTAAATCTCGTACGCTTGGCCACCGAAGTGAGCGTTTTCAAATAACACCATCTGAATTAGAGACACAGAGGGCAGAATAAAATATTCCATCACATTAAACATACCGGAAAAATAATGGGGGGGGGAGCATCCCTCGTAAAACGCTTCATAGTGAAACAGGATTTATCAAAAGCGTATTAGCAGGTGGATACCGATGTTTACTCAGGCTAGAAAAGCCCATACAAGCATGCAAGTAGGGCACGCTGTTAATGTTTTGAGCCACTTTAAAGGAAGTTATTTACATGTTTGCGCTGGTCCGACAGAATGTTAAAAATAGTCAAAAGCAAAGAATTGAACCACAAAAATGCTCTCTCTTGGGAATACATTTTTTTTTCCTCTTAATACTTGCTTCCAGAGATCTTATAAACAACTATAGCAAAGCTCTATTTGAAGCCAGTGGATCCTCACGACAACAGAAGCAGAAGGCAAGAGACTAAGTATGCTGAGCACCAGGGGAATAACTGGTTTAGCTGCAACAGCTATTATGAAGTTATACACTAATGACGATCCTACACTCATGCACTGTTAGCAGCATAACATTTCATAATGCTAATCATACCCAGCCGAACAATTGCACAAGACTTTTTAATGTGCCTTTTTTACCCCCAAGAACATTATATAAAGAACAGATGTTTCCCCTAATCTATTGAGATTCCTATCCCCATCTTGTTTCTATCGTCTGTGGGCAAAGGTTTTGCCTACTGTACCTTTCCAGGGCGTTTATGAAATCCCTTGACAGCTCTTTTCTGAAACACAAAAGCAAAAGCAAATAATTAGGATTGTGAGAAATACCATGAAGCACAGCAAACATCTGCAAAATGCAAAGCTTGCTAATTAATGTAACCTTGTGCAGCTGCTCTGTGTCTGCAGATTATCCTGACCTTTGCAGGTTATTTATGGTCTTTTGTGAGTACACAGCTCTGATTTCATACTGAAACAGCACAATTCTGGGCAAATGTGCCAAAAAAAGATATAAAAAAGTAAAAATAAAACAGAGTAATGCATGTAAGGAATGCTACAGGAATGCTTTAGAAATGTGAAATTCCAACCAACAAGACCAGACTGAATAACTTTGTGGACCATAATTCTATAATAACCCACCGCTCAGATGTGCAAACAAATGCACAAACATGCCTAAGCGTTTGGCTGTGGAAAAATGTTTGATTCGACAGTTACCCACGACAAGCCTCTGTCATCATGAACATAACATTTTGCATGGATTCATGTGTAATTACAACAAAATTATATTGTTCTTTCCAGGAGAAAACCTAGAATCTAATCCAAAAATAAACTCCAGACAAGCATAGCTAAAGTTCTCGTCTTTCTGTTTGGCTGAGAATCTGAAATCTAATAACCCAAATTTTATAGATAGGAAGCTATACCTCAACCAACAGCAGGTTCTCTGATGGGCTTAACTGAAAATTCAGATAAAGGATGGGGATAGATGCATTGGGGCAAAAATTGGGATAAACTTTTGTTAAGTTTTTGTTAACTACTTTATTAGTTGTCAAAGTTCACTCAAATGAGTTTGGATATTGTATAGCCCTTAAAAAATTAATTGGAATTCTTCTGCCATGACAGACCTGGAGATTGATCAATCTCTTATAAAAATCGATTAAATATGTTTAAAAATGCTTTTCTTTTCTTTATTGACTTACCTATAGGTTTTTACTGTAGATTTACACTAGTAACTGTAAAGAAACTTCTGCTATATGCGTAGTGAAAGCGGTTTCAGCCTTAAAGGATTACCAAAATCCTCATTAGTTGAAGAAAAGATCCTTTATTTATAAAAACAAATGGGATACAGGAGAAAGTGGTACAAAACACAGTAAAAGAATAGAAGTAAAAGCTCTCCTACAAATAACACATACAATGTTTTGTTTTTTTTCCCCTTAAAAGCCATAGGAGCAGCAGCTTTATGGAAACGGCAGTAAAAACAGTATCTAGCTCACTATGCCAACAACTGAAACCTGATACTTCTAACTGTAGAGAACGAATCTGTTGCACAACACAACACAACACAGCATCCTGCAGCAGCATGCTTGTGATGTACTTACGGTATTTCTGATTGCCTCGTGTGGTTGGGACAAAAGCTCTTTGGAAAGATGATGAGGGTGTGCAGTTAGAGGAATCCCAGGAAAGCTTGGAGCTGCAGAGTCAGGAAGCACCAGACCTGGTTTCGTGACTTCCTCTGCCTTTCCTCCAGAAAGCAGAGATGCCATTTTCCCTGTTAGCTAAGAGATAAAATGATATGCGTTTGGTTGGAATCTTTGTCTCACTGCTCATTCACATGTTCACAGATGACTTTCTATTCACACGATACACTGAACTTCCCCATTTCAGCTTATGCCGTTACGTCACTATTTTAGTTTAGCTTCGACAACAGTGGCATTAGAATCATTTTCATTCAGACTGAAACTAACCTCTGGTTTGACTTGGTCCAGTCCTAGTACTCCCGGCACTGCTTTTGCTTGATCCTGTGGGAGGTACTTCTCTAAATAGTCAGGCAGCTTGATGTCATTAAAAGCAGGAAGTGGAGGACTTGAGTCACAGACCACAGTCTCTGCAGCCCGGGTTTCCTCTTCATTCTGCTTGGCTGCTGTTTGTTTGGCTGGAGTTGAGTCTGTCAGGCTTGGAGGGGCCGGCTGGGGTGAAGTTAGAGGACTGAGGGACTTGGGGGGTTCGCTAGGCAACACGCCGTCTGAGCCTGTGCCTTCAGCCTGAGACTGAACTCCATTCTGCTTGCCTCTTGAGAGAGAGGAGGTGAGACTGCTGAGAACAGAGCTCCTCTCCAAGCGAGACATAACTTTTATTTGATCTTTTTCTTCCTTTCCTTCCGCCTTGCCCTTGCCAGCATCCTTGTCCCTGAAGCCACCAAGCAGCAGGCTCCTGTCTGCAAAACTCGCCCTGGCGGGTATCAGGCCAGATTTTGTATCTGCGCTCTGGAGCTTGGCTAAGAGGCTCGGAGTTGTTTCTAACGTGAGCTGAGTCTTCTTCCTCAAGCCAAATGTGAATTCCTCAGGGTCAAATGACTTCTCGAAGCGGTCTTCCTTAATGGCCGGCATCGCAAAGGGAGGCTGGGGGGTGCGAAGGTGGTTGTGCTTACGGGGTGGGAGGGAGAAAGGGGTGCAGAGCTTCTTAATTTTTTCAACAAAACCGTCATCATCCAGCTCACCAGAAGTGTCCAACAGGTTGCTCTCACTTCCAGAGGAGGTCAGCTTTGCCTCTGGGACTTTGAGCTTGTGCTTGGGAACATCTACGTCTAGCCAGCTGGATGGCGTCTCTTGCTGTTGGAAGGAATTATCTTTCTTGAGCTCCCTTGGCAAATTCAGCTTCCTCATGGATGAATTGTGGACTGGGTCTGGGATCAGCTTATTAACCTCTGGGGGGAGAGGAGCTTCTCGAGTGTGACTCAACATGTCTTTCGCTGGCTCCTTCACAACTTTGCCGAGTTGTGAATGCGAGGAGATATCACCATTAGCAACAGGCGAAAGTTTGTTTGCTGGGAGAGTGATTTTTTTCTCCGCTGCATTTTCTGTTTTATTACCTGTCAAGCGAAGCGTGATGCTATCAGTAGGGCTCTGAGTTATTTTCTCTGCATCTTTGAGTGAACAGACATCAATACTACTCTCCGTGCTTGTGTGAGTAACAGTGGGCTTCTTGAATTCTGTCAAGTTTTCTTGCACGGATGGCACCACGGTTTCTTTTTCCCTGACAACTTCCCCGAGCCCTCTGCCTGATGCAGACTGAGAGTCAGAAATACTAAATGATTTTTTAGCAGTTGAATCTGTCTTTTCCTTGTGCGTCACATCAACCTGAGCAGGTGCCACCAATAGAGTGCCATTAATGCCTTTTGTACTCGCTCCCTCATCTGGCGTGGCTGCTTTGGTAATAGGTTCTGACTCGGACAGCTCAGCATCATTAGCTCCGTGTGTACATGAGTCATCAAGTGGACTCTCAGATTTTTCCACAGATACAGAATCGGGCTTGGCTTCTCCTGCCACTGGCTCGCTTTGTATTCCAGAGCTTTCTGAGAGTTTTGTTTGTGACTCAGGAGGCACATTTGTGGCCAGCTCTGCCTTCTGTGGCTCTTTATCACTCTCTGTTGCACTCACAGCCTCATTAGTCTGGGTGATTGTACAAATAGCAGCTTTCTCTGGAGGTACAGTCACCGCCTCGCTGGGTTTCTGTGTATCGTCGGGGAGGGCTGATGATCCGATGGTATTGTCTGACATTTGACAGGTTGTTTGTGGTTGTTTTGATTTTTCAGAACTCTGCTCCTTTCCTAAGATACTTTGCCCACTGTCTGAAATATCCCCCTTTGCAGAGGTTTTGTGTGCAGGCAGAAGCCGCTGGGTGTTTTCTGTGTCTCTCTCCTCAGTATGATGTAGATTTCCACTGTTCATTACTTCTAATTTCTCCACATGTTCAGTCTCGGCCTGATATATTAGCGCTGTGTCTGTGCTCGGAGGAAGCTGGGTTTGTTCTGCTTCTTCTTTAGCTGCTCTGCCTTCTTCCTGTTTACTTGTTGAGTCGAGCTGCATCGATAATTCTTTATCTAATTTAGGCTGCTCAGCAGATAACTCCTGATTTGCTGCAGGTGTTGTCTCAAAATACTGTTTAGCTAAAGGAGGTGTTGACAGAGAGGTGGCAGAAATTTGACTCCTGTCCTCTGAGGAGTTTTGTCTGTCCTGTGTAACTGTAAGGCTCTGTTCTTCTGATTTTTCCTCCTGTTTGGGTTCAATTTTGGCCTCCCTGTCAATAGTCCCTTTTGTTTCAGTGCTGCAGCTAGCAGTATCAGGTTCATCTCTGTTGACAGGCGATTCAGCAGCCTCCTTTGATTCATTTCTGAACTCATCCTCTTCATTTTCTGTCAGAGTCTGTGTTCCTGAAGTGCCTCCGGGGAATTTTTGAGATGACATCAATTTTGGAAGTTTTTTTGGGGTAGAGGACATCTCCTCTGTATTTCCCACCTCCTCTTGTTTTACATCAGAGCCCTTTGGTTGTGTCTGTGCATTTGGGCTGACGGGACTAGCCGCTTCTTTACTTTTCCTTCGTTTAGACCGGAAGCTTGTTCTGCTTGGGATTTTGTGCTCTGGTGTTAAGTCTTTGGTAGTATCTGCAGAATCTCCTAGATCATCTTTTTCAATAGTGCTTGAGTGTGTGGCTTGATGTACGTCCTTTGCTTCTGCTTCACTGCCTTTAGTGTCTATTTCTTGCAGTTCTTGAGGGGGCATCGGTACCCCTGCAGCAGAAATATCCTGTCCATTTTGATTTGACGTGATCTCTGACTTTGCTTTACTTTGCATCAGCTCTTTGGTATCGAGTTTATCTTGAACGTCAAGTTCTGACGACTTTGATACTGGAACCATCACAGAGGCCTGAGATTTTACAGATGTTTCTTTTACAGGTGTCATTTGAGTTGGTGCTGGTTTTACTTGAGGCTTTGATGGTTCTGCAAATTTTCTCATTCGCTCCTTGATGGTCATTGGTTTCTTACTGCTAGCTGACCCAATGCCCGACCTGGAGATGCTGTAACGTTCTTCAGATTTTGACCTCTGCTCAGGTAGAAGGAAGTCCGTTTTAAGCCTGTCTGAGACAGATCTGGTTGGGGAGACATCAGCACTTCTTGGAGTCTGGAAGGTCTTGTTGACACTCCCATCTTGTTTTCTCTGCTCAAACAGGCTGATTTTATCTGCAATCCGACCAGCAACAGGTTTGGGCTCTTGAGCAACCGTCTTTGGACCAGGGACACTGCGCGAAACAAAAGGGGAACATTTGAAATATTTTAAATAATGCAGCACTTAAAGGTAACTTTACTTAAAACCACATACTTTCTATAAAAAAGTAACAATTTAATCTCAAGGGAATTTCCTAATCATCCAAAGATTTATCTGACCTCAATTTAGATCTCAGCTACACTTTTACAAGTCTGATCCTTAAGCTCAGGCCTGAACTTTGTATTATGACTCACACCTCGTTTCTCTGTGGATATACCTGAATCTATTCCACCCACACCAGTTACCTGCTCTGTAAACGTTTGCGAAGTGACATTTAACAAAAGTATGCAAGTCAGTCTGAATAATAGTTAACCCTTCCCCTTCCAACCAACTGTTGTATGTGGACTCTACAACTTTTAGTTACTTAAAATTTTTGACTTACCTTGCGTCAGTCTCTGTTTTGGGCTTTTCTTCTTCTGCGATCTCCTTTAACGTATTGCTGAAATCCTGCTGGTTTGCTGTAGTGCTGTGATTTGGTTTAAGAGGAACATGTTTTGAAAAAACCTTAACTTCACTTTTGGAAACCTTAATACTCCTGCGTTTGGACTCTGGTGTCTCGGTCTTCCTCTGCACTTTGTAGAGGCTCTCGTCCTCGTCCATGTCCGCTCCCTCTTCCACCTTGCCCGCCCGGCTGGCTGCAGGGGCTGAGATTGAGTTCTGGATCTGGTCCAACTGCTTGACCATATCCGAGGAGGAGAACTCGCTTTCTCCTCCTTCAGGTGAGACCTGTAAGGAGGGGGCTGGCTTGGAGGAGGAGTCTGTGGATGCTTCTTTCAGCTGAGTGCTTGGACTTCTGCCCTGCAGACTGTCTGCAGAGTTACCTGCGGGAGGGGATCCATCTGCGGATTGAGTGTTTCTGGGGTTTTTGTCTGTGGGGCTTTTTGCTGTGGGGCTTTTGATTCCATCTCCTTGAGAATTTTTCCTGACTCTCCTCCTGCTTGAATTTCTACGCCCCATGTCGTCTGCCTCCGTTTGCTCACTCTCAGTCCTTAACCACGAGTTTTTGTGTGTTTTGAGCGACACTCCCCCTAAAACACTGTAATAACTTTGTTCCCCTGCAGCCGGCCTCACATTTTTCTCAACATTTGTTGAGCTGGCTGCTAAATCAAAACTCTGCGACGACTTTGTCTTCCGAAGTATCTGCAAGCTCTTTTTAACAGTTTTGCAGACAACTTCCTCTCCCTCGCGGACGTTCTGGCCACACTGAATCACGCTAGTCTCCTCCAGGTACACATGGAGCTTCCTACCTGTCTGAGCCTGTGCTTTTCTCAGTGCGTTTGGCTGGGTGTGGGCCTGGTCAAAGTCCCACGCCACTCCCTGTTTAGACGAAGACGAGGGATGCGTCAGATGACTGACATTCCTCTCAGGAGTCCCACTTGCTGAAGGAGCACTACTGTTCTCCTCTGTCTCCTTGCCCTGCCCTGTTCTCTGCTTCCACCTCTCTCCAAGCTCCCCCTCCTGTGCACCGCCCTCTCCTGTCTCAGCGCTGCACACAACTGAGTTGTCTCTGCGGGCAGACTGCGTGGCGTCCCTCTCTTCACAAGGGAAAACCTCTTTAAAGAGGCCAAGTGAACTAGTATCCCTCTCCTGCCACTGTCGCTCCTCTGCTCGGGTTTTCACAGAGTCCTCACTCTCGCGATCACCGTCTCCTCTCTGCGTGAGACCAGAGGCTGAGAAGTCATTTCCATCCGAGCACTTTGGAGAATTTCCCCTCCATGGAGACAGCCAGCTGCCAATACGGCCCAAGACTCCAGTACTCGGCTGCTCCTCAGGGCTCTCAGACTATAGCGAAAAGCAGACCAAAGGAAAAAGGACTTACTAAAATATCTGTCTACAAATATATCAAAAATGTTGCAACTGTTGCTGCAACTTAAAAAAATGAAAATACATTTAAAAATTTAAATCTAATAATTGCATGTAACTGAGCACATGCAAAACTGTCTATCACCAAAGTAAGAGTGCAAGCCTTGGTGTTCAAAGACAAGTAAGTGTTATTCAGAGACACGTTTACTGCAGCCATGCATTTCTTAGCAATGCAAAGACATGCAGTGGTGCAGGAACCTGTACGCTTACCGTAGAAAATACCATATCATTGAGAGTCTTTATGTAGGACGTAAACATGATTTTGGTTTTGAACAAAAAACTCCTACAGAGCATAAGACAAACACAAAATCATTCCACCATAATAAAAAGCAATAAGAGCAGACTTAGAAAAAAAAGGCAAAACGCCTCATCAAAGTGAGAGCTTATACCTGAATTTCTAAAAATATGAAGAAGTCCAGAATGTCAATACACGTTAAACTCACCCTTAATTCTTGAAGAAAACTTTTCTCTCTTTAATGCAAACAGTTGTCAGACAGACAGTCCAGGACAGAGTCTCCACTAAAGGATAACTGGTGAACATCTTGCGTTACTCCTGTTTGTCTCCAGTCGAGCATCTCCAAACTATTTGAGCTCTTTGTCAACGCGTGCTGTTAAAAAGTTCTGCCCCCCCCACCTTCCTCCAACCGAGCACGAGCGCGTATCCCGGTGCTCCGAATGATGCATTCAAATGCTCCTCCGTCATTTTTATACATAGCAGTTATTTAGCAGTGAGTCATCGAATAATATTTCCACGTCAGCCGCCCAGTTGCATTTTCATTTTGGAGTTCTTTGTAAGTGTGGTTGATGGACAACTTTTAGTTTTATTTTTAAGTCAATTAAACGGCTAACCAGTTTTCAGATACTTTCAAGTAGTCTTTTTCTCTAGTTTTAGTCTTATTCTTATCGTGTTTATAGCTAATTCTAGGTGGATTATTACATACTATGTAGTTCTATCAATTTCTCTGACAAGTTTTTTTCTGTTTTTAGAAGTATTGTCTAAGATAATACTTCAACTCACAAAACACACAAAAATAAAACAAATACATTTCATTTAAACAGCATCTTGCTGTTTCTCATACAAATCTGTATGGTAATATTTTCATCCTAATTGTTCCAATTGTAATCGTAAAATCTTTGTTATTAACATTCAGTTAAGCTAATATTTAGTACATCTATCATTAATGGTTCTCTTTACTGTTTGTTTTAAGAAATGCTGGCAGGCTGCTGCCCATTTTTAGGTAAATATGATCTTATTTCCACATCTGATATAGAGCTAATAGCCACCAACAACCGAAAACAGGATTTGTGCAAGCTATTTGAGTTTTACTTCATGATAAACATTTCAAGATAAAAGTGCAATTGAGAAAACTGAAAAGGATGACAGTGATTGAAGAAGAGTCGAGGCTCCAAAGCCGTGTTCCACTTTTCCACTGAAGTCATTTGTATCTGGAAATTACTTAAAAATAAGTTAGGTTCTCAACATGTTCTCAAAATTAGAGAACCAGTGAGATTTGTTAATTGACACAGTTAGGGACCTGGCTAACTATCGTTGGCAACACAGCATGTTGTACTCACAAACATTGGAGCAATGTGATGTTATATTGGCTGTGTGAAAGATTTAATTTGTACCGAATTGCCAAAATCACTAATAAACAGCTCTTCCGTTGCTCTAAAAAGTAGAAGTAGAAGCTTTTGTAAAAAACTAAAACAGCATTATGCTTTTCTCTAAGTGCAACCTTAGTTTCAGATCCTGCCTTTGTGACAGGCACATTATGCGTACATGACTAATTGATAACTAATTGCATGGAATGGCAAAGCTATTATGTTTTATTGAGCCAAACTAGCTATCAAATAAGCATTATTAAAAAATAAGGATCATCCCGAGCATGTACCTGAAAAAACTTGCAAATGGTGATTTGTGTTTGAGTCAGATCAGACACTTTTCTGTACGGAAACAAAACATCAGCCCTCGTGTTTTAACAAATTCAAGTGAAGACAGGATAGTCTTATGAACCTCACGTGTAAATCAGCTCTGAGCCACATGTAAATTTTCTAACTTCAAAGCAATTACAGAGACTAAATATGTTAATGCTTTGTTCGCACTTCAACATTCAAACCGAATGAGATGACGCACGGAAGCAGAGAAACAGTCTGGTCTGCATCAGATCATATAATTTGCATTAGTGTTGTTTATTGTTCTGGTTGAGAAACCCCACTGTACGGTCTGTTCTGGGCTTTGTACTGCAGCAACAGAATGAAAAGCAAGTAAGCCAGTCCATTAATGAATTAGTGCAACTGACTGATGCTTCGTGAACCCAATATAAAGAGTTGACATCGAGAGTTGTTGTACACCAACACTGGTCAAATTTTTCCAGTATGCATTCATACAAGGTAAATTAACTGACAGGAACAACTGAAAAGGGAAATATAAACGGGATGTAACTGGATATGGGGAACTGCATGGACTGGAGCGTGGTTTTGCAAAACTGTGTTGCAGCGTCCTTCATAGTTTCGATTATCTTCTCTTTGGTCTCGACAAAAGGGTTTGAAATCATTCTTAGGCTTATTGAGTTTGCTCAGTTTTCTTGTGGCAAAATAAAATTTATTATTATTATCATCATCATCATCATTATTATTATTATTATTATTATTAATATTAATAAATGTTTTGTTGTCAGACTCGGAGTAAGATTGGATAGTCCAAGGTGTATGTGCTTAAGATACCACATATGGCACATTGGTCTTCATTTTGCATCCAACTGAACAAAAAATGCAAATGTCTGTCAACAGCACAGGGAACCTCTATTTAACCTCATTTTTGGCCATGCAAACCATTACATTTGGGCCTTTTAAATACCCAGCTGTTTTTGATATTTCAAAATCTAATTTAGTAAATCAGTCTTATACAACCTTCATCTAATACAGTGCCTTGCAAAAATATTCCTATCTATTTCAGTTTTTTCAGATTTTTTTGGGTACAACCACATACTTCAGTAATTTTAGTACCTTATTGGAATTATGTGATAGACAATACACAATAGTGTATAGTGAAATGAAAGGGGAATAATATGTTGTATCCATAGTGTATTGTTATCATAATTAAAAAAATAAAAATCCAAACGGTATTCATATTCATATTCAGTTGCAGTCACAGATTTTCTTTTGGGGGTTTAGCTCCAGTTTTATATCATGGAAATGAATTAATAGAGTTCAGTCCTACTGTGGTATAAATTTCTTCACAACTTTTTCCCTGGCTTGTCTGTTATGCTTCTTAGTGTTCACGTTCATGACGCATTATAGTCTCTAGTTATGTTCAATAAACCTCTGTATTCATGGAATACTGTATTTTTACTGAGAATACGAGAAATGGCACAATACTTACTAAGTGAATTCAGAAGCTAATGTGTGGTGTGGTATTTATTTGGATTATTACAATAAAAGCAGCTAGTCATATTTTCCGATTTTTATTCGTAAATAATCTTCATTCTTTTTTGTCCCAATAAAACACAGTCATGTTTGTGGTTGCAATGCAGCCAAATGTCAAACATTTCTGGTGATATTAATATTTCTGCTTAACATTGAAAACTGCAGGTAACAAAATTGTCTTCCAGAGTACCACTGAAGGGAGCCCAGTACTACTAGTGATACAACTCAGCTGGCAAACTGTGTGACATGTTATTAAATGTCAACGCATGACATGCCTGGACAAGTAAAAACCTCATATAAACATCAGTGCTCTACACGCTGAGATAAGAATGCAAGTTCAGACCATTCTAGTAGGTTTGATCATACAGATTATTGCAAATGGAAGCAAAATAAAAAAACAAAAACAAACTTGGACAAGTCAGAATAAGTGTAGCCTACTTCTGAAACTGGCTGCTTAAAAGTGAAAAGGGAGGATGCATTATGGTTCATTGTGTGTTATGTGAACATATTTCAAAATTCTGACATTTATTTGAACAAGCGAAGGCAACAGGAGGCAGTGTCCAAATTCAGTTTTCCACGGGAAATGACGTAAGGACTGAGTGACTTTCAAAGCCTGTAAAATGCAGCTTCTCTTGTTTTTTTTCAACCTCTACTCGTTCAGGTTTCACCATGCGGGTAACTCAAGTCAGTCTCTCCGAATTCGGGGGAATTAACTCTTAACTTCTCATGTTTTACGTGACTTGTTGTGTACTTTTATAAAATAAAGGATATGTAAGCGGTAGCTTGCATTTTAATAAGGCTTTATTTCTCACTTTCAGTTAAATTCGGCGACAACAGGTAGAGATGGGAGTGGTCGTGATCACTTTTTAAAAAATTATTATCATTCCTACACTTGAATTTCACTTTTGGATTCAGACGTTTCCAACACACACACAACTTCATATGACTGCATTTATATTGTTGCTATAAAATTGACATTTTCACTTGTAAATTCGCTCTAAGGAGCCCTCGGAAATTGTGTTGAGCTCTTAGTTCTGCACAAAGAGCCTCATTTCCATCAAACAAAGCGCGCGACCCCGAAACTTTACAGTGAAATTAAATTGCACAGACCTCAAATAGTTTATCGACCCAAACGCTCACGAAAGCCCCTCCGACTCTCTCTCCTATACAACCATCTTTACTCCAGACAGAAAGTCACTTCTTACCATGATTCGAGTGTCTCTGTCGGTTGTCCAGCGGATAAACCGGTCAGATGCAGCCTGCTGCTGGGGAACCTCGTGGGAGTGAAGCCTCTCTTTGAGATAAACTGTCCCTCCTCAAACAGAGAAGAGGAGCCTTATTAATATTTCGTCGAGGGGGGGAAAAAAATAGAAAAAAAAAAAAAAAAAACTCATGTCTCTGCCAGACTGATGTCATTGTAGAATTATACTTTCTCCCCAAAGCGAGTGAGACAGTAACTGCGGAAGAATCTGCCCCGGCCAGGTATCACACCCCAGGGCATTCTGACAGCCTGACGCAGCAGGGCGCTCAGGCGGTTTGGTTTGCCACCATGTAAGTGAACAGGTGACACACTGGAGTTTTATTTATTTATTTCGTTTGTATGTACCTGAGACAGAAGACGCCTCATGCGTTGTCTCTTTCTTTTCAGAAAGACTCATTGTGATAACCGGATGGGAAGGAAAAGGGCAACAACACAAGCTTTTCTAAATTCTTGCTAAACTCTTTATTTTTCAGTGATCCTCTGCGAGGCCTTTTGTCAGTCTGCAGAAACACAACACATGCTGTGAACTGAATAGCATTGGCCATCATTGCCTGTGTTGTGCGAATACACGGCAGCTCTTTGTTTTCTATCCTTTCTTTTAATGCCTTATTGATGAGATGCAGAAACATAAGACCCTGTCTCCTTTTTTCACCCCATAAAATATTCACACCTGGCCTTTGACTGATCTGTCTCTTCCTTATCACTTAGTAATTTTGTTTTTTACATAAGTTTGACATGGTGCTTTGAGCGATTTGAGGAAATTCAAATAAGACAGTCACATGCCTGAATGCAAATTACAGAGAAAACACACTCAACTTTTCCACTTTCAGATTAGAAGTCTAACTTTAGTTTATTTGAACTAATTAAATAAATGACACCCTTAGCTTAATGAGCAAGGGGTCCAGTTCTAATGAGCAGTGGGAGAAGAAGATATTTGGGCATCTGTTCATTCAGGAAATCTTTTTTACAGTTCCTGTCAAATTCACGCAGTTACAGACTTGCACAGCCAGCAGCTGTTTTCACCATGTGGACTCCTTTTGTTGCAGAGAAGAGCACCGCTGGGGGCATCTGTCAACAGCTGCAAATCGTCTCTCGTAGTTGTATACATGCAGATTTTTCCTGTGTGAACGTGGGAATTGAAAAAACTTGCATGATTTCCGCATTTATTCCTTTATATAAAGAGTCGCTTTTATTATTTTCCTTTCCATAGTGTCCTCCTTTGACTGTCTGTTATCCCCTCCTGACTTCTCCCTTTTTTCATTGACTTAAACTCTGCTGTTTTTGATCAGTTGGGATTAGAATAGGTTTTTGAATTTGCTAAAAGCTTAATAATAATATTAAAATATTTTCAAGTTTTTCAATATTTTTAACGGCAAACGCTAACAGCTTTCCTTTTTGCTCTGCCTACAAATTTACTTTCAGACACTGATCTGAGTTTTGTGATGCTGTTCTGAAACATGGACTAGCTTGTCCTTATGTCACTTTGTAACTGAGTTAATGTTTTGCTTAAGGTCAATATCCAATCGGAAGACTTATTTGCATCTAAGTTTAAATTTCATTGCTGATTTCCTGAGAATGTGGTATTATAACTGGGAGAGATGCCTTTTGGCATGTGATATTTTTGTGACTGCAGCGACGCATTTACACAAATAGGTACTGTCAGCATTCAAAGTGGTATAAGGTACAGACACATGTTGACACATATGCTTCATATTTTAAAAAATACCTGTTTTATAGCATTTCCAGGTGAGTCACTATCAGCTTCTTCCTTTGTTCATTTTTGTTATAGTTATATCTGATTGTTCATGAGCACATCAGTAGAGAAAAGAAAAATGAAAGAAAAAAAGACGGCTTACATCTTTTTGTTGGATGTTTTGCCAATAAAGAAAAGGTAATTTTAATAGATTAATTACATTTTCAGCTCTGGAGTGTAGTTGTGCTTCAATGACCTGTGAAACCTAAGCTTGTTCAAAAAACTCTCATCATTTTTATACTCACGTCCTGGTCTTTGAAAGTAAGCAGGACTGGTGCCACGGTGTCGTATAGCTAAGTTCTTTGATATCGAAATTCCATAAAACATTTAGTCAGCCCTGTTTTCTCTAATTTATTTAACTTGCATTTAGCTTTAGCCCAAAAAAAAAAACCACACAGAAAACATAAACACAGACAAATTTGTTTGCTTGTCCTCTTCCATTCTTCACACTCCTTCACTCTGCTCGCTCCAAAGCTCCTTGCCTGCTGATTACTGAAAACTTTCAACTGTCAGCTGCAGTGCTGTGACAGATGCCTTGGGGAGGTTTTGCGAACAATTAAAACTAAACTTTTATTGTGTAACTGATATAACGTTTCTGTACCAACGTCTCTCATGCTGCCCACGTGTCCACAGGGAAAAAAACAGACAAGTTAAACTTACTGAACCATGTTGCCCCTGCCGGTTGATGCATTTGTAATTTTAATACATTGAAGTATTCCAACATTTGTCACAATCAAATCAACACTAACTAATTCATAGCTCTGAAATGGAAAGGAAATGGATACAGGGTTCCCCTAAGTTGACTGGCTAAACAGGGAGAACATGAAATAAAGGGCCAAGAGGTTCATGTTTCCTTTGGAGGATCTGCAAATATCCGCAGCTCAGTTCATTATGGAAGATTGGCAAGAAGGAAGCCCTGTTTAAATTTGACCACAAAGACGCAGCAAATATGTGAAAGTAGCCGCTCTCTTTAGATCGGCCTAAAACTAGACTATTTGTGACTGAAAACTATCATTTCACATCATACTGAACTGAATGCCTTAGGTAAAATCAAACTAAATCAAGCTGAGAATCTTTGGCAAGACAGGGAAAATAATGCTTTCCATCCAAAGTGGAGTTAATTTACAGGAAAATTGTGAAATGTTTCAGTCTCCAAATGTACAAATCTGGCTTAGAGTAGCGGAATGGGCTTTTTAAAAATATTGCTTCAAGTGGAAAAAGATACATGGCATCATTTTTTACAATGTCAAAGCAATGCATTTTGTTCCATTCACTTCATAGTTATGGAGCACTTTGTTTTGGGTTTGTCGTAAAACTTAAATGAATCGTTTGAGGTTTGTAACGTGACAAGATATGAGAAAGTTCAAGAAGTAACAATGCTTTTGCAAGAAAGTGCAAAATAAAACGATAGTTTAATGAGCTTTGCGGAGAAAATGATATTACAAAGGACCACCGGGAAGGACAGTCTGACGACTTGCATAGTGAACAAACTGAGACAGCAGAGCACAGTCTTCTCTTATGATTCCACACAAACGACCTTCCACCTTCTCGTCTCTGAGCCTACTCAGTGGACATAGTTGACCAAACGCCCCCTCAGTCTGTTAGTAAAGAAAACATGTGATTCACTGCTGCTCTTTTCTGTTACTGCTCAGCCATTTAGTCTTGCGTCACCACAGCAACCGTCGCAGTCGATGTGTGTACGGCTTGAGCTTGAAGTTCTGACATTCAAAGCTGGAAAACACTTCTTGTGGTGAAAACAGTGATTAATTTCTGAAATGATTCAAGCCCTTCTCTCATGTATAGCAAGCCTCTTGTTCGGTTCGGTCTAGAAGCACTCATGCCAACGCTGTGTGACTTCACATACTGACCTGTTTGTTTTCAGCACTGCTCTTTGTAGTCCGATCCGCTCCCTCTAACTTGAAGCTGCCTGAACATTTTAGTTTCAGAGCTCTGCCTTTGTCAGAGGAGGAGATAAACAAGGGGGCTTGGCATTTTGCACTGGTTCTGACAAAGAGCAGCTATGTTTGGTGACATCTTGTTTGTACACAGTAAAAATGCCGGTGTTGAATTAACACCCAAAAGTGTCTATATGTGTCCAAAGTCAGCAGGTGTTAAAGTAACACTTTTGAAAGTGTTAAAAGATCGACACCCAGTTTTTGTTAAATTAACATTGGTCTATATACTGAAATGGGTTTAAGAAAAGTTAGACTTTCCATTTCTGTGTATTGTTTTGAATATTTTCCACTGGATTTGATTAATATTGGCACCTTGTGGTTTATTATTTACTTTTTTAACACCACATTGTGTTTTGTGATCAACACTACACTGGTGTTACTTTTAATATATTTTAACACCAGCACCGTTGTAATGTTAATGTGACACTGTGTAGTGTTGAATTTAACACCAGCTGACTTGGACACATATAGACACTTTTGGGTGTGAATTCAACACCGGCATTTTTACTGTGTAGTGATCTGTTCCAAGGATGTTGGAATACTACATGCTAACGGCTTTAATAGCGTGTTGGTTCTCTGATTGATCTGCTGCTTTTTCCCTGTCGAAAGCTGCGAGGTGAGCAGAGAATGGGCGAGAGAATGATTAAGTGCTACTACAGTGTGATGAAGCCGCAAAGTAGTTAAAGAATAGCTCGATCCCTGAAGGAGGAACACAGAAGCTGCATTCACACTGAGCAGTAATGCACATCTGCTCAGGGCTGTTCCCTACTGAATGCCTTTCAATAAATCAGAAGAAAATATCAGCAGAGGTCGTTATTTGTTACCTCTCAAATTGAATTTAATGGGCTGTTTGTTAAAAATCTGAGAGAATGATTTGGCTGAGTCGGCGCCACGTCGGCTCTGATGGGCTGCCTGGCATTCACTGCACACCCTTCCATCTAAGAAATACTGTGCATGAGGCTTGCATGTTTCCTCATCAGTCGTTATGACGAGAAGCAATGTTCTTTTGCATAATCGTCACTGACTGTCTGTCCAAACAGTTTTAATTTGTTTCGACTGGAGAAAAAGCATTCTACATTAATAAAGAACAGCCTTAAGTTTCTGTGTTTTTGTTTTCGACTTCATCTGTCAGGTCTAATCGTTGCCAGCAACGAGGTAGGTGTTCAATGTAATTGTTGTTCAAACTTAAAGGACAAAGTCTAGTAAAAAAAAGAAGAAAAGAAAAGTTATAGAAGTTGAATCCAAGCTTAAAAATCTTTAACACTATTCAGTTCCGTTTAAAGGTGTAAAACCAGTTCCTGACACAATATCATGGGAAAAAATATATATTCTCACTTCTCTATTATTTTGTCTGTCTGCTCTGTGCTCTTATTATTTCAGCAGGTAATGGGCATCTTCGTATTCTTGCCAATGGTCGGTAATCTAAAATGTCTGTGACAATTTTACAGCAAAACCTCAAACTAGAAATATAGAATCCTGTTATGGTCATTAGAAATAATAACAATGTTTGGTGAATACTTGCAGCGTAGAGAAAATCACAAAGACTGACTTGATCTTGAACATCCTTATGCACAGAAAGATGTAAACACGTTATTATTCTTCCAAAGACTGCTGAAAAATGCCTTTCAGGTGAGAATAGATTGAAGATAGTCTTTTATCCCAAAAAGAGCTCCTAAAATTGTTTGAATTCTTTCTTGTTGAAATAAAATGTTTGAAACTTTTTAAATAAAACTGAAATAAATCTCAACACATGTCAAAAGTAATTCTCTCACTGTCACTTTTTTCCTCCACAAAGAACGTCTCAGGCACAGGTTTCATTTTTTCATTCACTGAAATCTTCTGTAATCTTTCACCAACAGGGTGTACCTTCTAGACTCAGAGTAAACTCAGTGGGCCGATGAAAGCTGTCGATGGCAGTTCTTCCATGTCAGGAGACCTAATGGATTCTGATGGAGACGATCTCTAACCTATTCTTTCCTAAGGCTGTTTTCTGTCACTCGACTGTTGGGACCCATCTCATAGTCCTTTCAAATCTTTCCGCGGAGCCATTGAGAAAACCCTCTGCTTCCTAAGTTGTGGATATACCTTTCCAGAGAAACCAGCTGATACGTTTAGCTTTTTAAACATGGGGATTCATTCTCTAACCCTCTTCCAAAACTTCAGACTGTCGTCTTTGACAGAATTGCAGACAGGCAATGACCGAGGGATCAAAGTTGCAGGGCAGGTAAAGGTCTTTCTGTCACAAGCAGGTGATGGCACTGAAGGTCCAAGATGGACTGGAATCTGACAACTTCAGGAGGCAAAGATTGTTCAAGGAGTTGACTTGAAGAGCAGCACAGGGATGTAATGTTTAAACTAGGGAAACCACAAATGATACAGGAGGCCTGACTCTACCGCAGTGGTTAAACTTCAGGACACGACTGGTTGCGTTGCAGGTTTTATGTTCTCAGTGATTCTTCAGTGACAATTGCTCAGTTTCTATTTGAAGTGATATTGGTTTCGTTTTTCTGAGACTTTTCATAACGCAAAGTTTAGGCGTCCTGATGACAAGACAAGTAGACAGATATTGACAGGATGCATATAAATCTGAGACTAAGAAAAGAATCATTTAATCAAATCGATATGGTTTTTAAGACAAACTGATGCTCTCAAATGGATACTTATCTGCTTAATCTTTTTATTTGAAGAAGAGGAGGACTATAGACTTTTTAGATTTACTTTCTTAACTCATGTGAACGCAATCTTCTACTAAACCTGAACAAACCCAAAAAAATGTCCAGATATTTTAGAATAAGTCAAACCTCCTGCCCAACTTCTATTGACAATGAACTTATAGAGTCAATCACAAGGTTTTAAATATCTCGTCTTGATCACAAGTTAACATGGAAGTCTTTGTACTGATCTCATCAGTCCACAGACTCAACAAGCTATACAGCCTTCATGTTCATAGCAAAATTCTCCATATGTTCTCTTGCGCTTTCGTTGAAACGATTGCATCCTTTTGCCTTACCTGCTGGTTCGGAAATGATTCTGCGACACAGAAAAACATTGCATTACCGAGTGTGGCGAGCATCTGCAAGGACCATGTGATCAACAAGGCGAACAAAATTATGATGGACAATAGCCACCTCCTTAATCGCTTCCGCTAACCCTCGCCATCTGGACGACAGATCTCTCTGCCTGTTTTCCCCAACGCTCAGCACACAGCCAGAGCTGCCATGAAACGGTTCAGATCAAAGCATGTTCATGTGTTAGAGCGATCCGCTTACGCTCTAGTCTCCTCATCCCAATTAGCACAGTGATGCTGTTACTACACTGACACCTACAGTTAATTAGGTTAATGTTATTGTGATATAATTTAGTTGGTTGATTAGTTTGCTTAGGGGTAGAAAAGGGACTGAAAACATAATGATCACAGAAATGGGTCGACAGAAGTCTCACCCTCCAAAGTGAAGTGTAGCTGTCTTCATAAAATGATTAGTGAACTTGTCATTAGCAGTTATGAATTTCACTTTTTGTTGGCAAATAAGGCTGCACCACACAAACTCTGAAGGTGACTTAAAACTGTCTTTAATCTCTATTCAGCATTTCTTGTTTATATGTGAAGCTTACATATATCCAACAAAAAACAAACAGTGATTTTCATTCAGTGCTACAAAGCATACAGTGTGTACATTTCGGCTTGTTTAATGGTATTTGACTATAGAACAATGTAATCTAAATTTATGTTGCTTTCTCTTTTTTTTCTAAACCACCAGCTTGCCTCTCTGACTCTCATCCAGAGACAGACCCATTGCTCACAAACAGAAACAACAAGAAAAGCATAATAATTTCCCCAACACATCCTTCCCCAGTGACCCCCACTTGTCTTTCATTATTCTCTTTTTCTGTGCAGAGTCTGGATGCAGCTCAGCTGTATCCAATTCAGGTTCACAGTACTTGAAATAACAGGTATCATTTCCAAGGCAATCTCTTCTTCTGGAGGGAAACTCATCTTGTTACTCTGAGTTTGCTTTTGCAGGCTATACCTTCCAACCTCTTGGCTTTTTTTTTGTTTTCTTTTTTTTAGAAAACACTAAAAAGTAATTTTAAAGCTTTTACAGAAAGTCGGGAGTAGCAGGTGCATATATTTCCCTCTGCCCGTCTCAAAATGCTTCTGAATGTAAACCGATGTATGTTACAAGACCACTGTAGCGTTCCGCCTTAGTGTGTGTCACAGTGACCGTTGTGAGCTTGAGACTGACGCTCCAGGATGACGGACGGCTCGTACAGCAGATCGTCCTCTCCCAGTGTGGAGCCATGGTCCAAGTTCACAAAGTTTGGGATGCTGAAGTGAGACAGGAAAGCGCACTCTCTGTCTCTGTCTGACTTCTTTTTCTCAATGAGTCCACTGAGAGGTTGGTGCTGCCCCCCGCTTTCCTCAACGTCCTCGTCCATCTCGTCTATCTCAGCAGAGCGCCGCAGGCCTCCGGCTTTGTCTTTTGCAGAACTCCTTTTGCCTTCCCTTTTCTGTTTCTCGTGGGCCTGATCTTCCTCGCTGATGTAGAAATTAAAGTACGAACGGGAGCCTTCCAACAGCGGGCGGGAGAAAGCTTTGTCATTATCGTCCTGGTGGCCATTGATGTCGACCAGACAGCCCTCTTGTCGGTGCCGCTTCTCCCCCGAGTCTGTGTTTCTGTTTGAACAATCAAAGAGAAATTGCAAGTGATGTTGCACAGGAGAACAGCTTTAGTAGCTTGAGATTCTTTAAATGCCATCAAATATCTTTCACTTGTCTTGCTGTGTCTTGTCTGCTTTATAAGGATGATTTTGTCAAATTTCTGGTTTAGATTTTATGAGGATATGACAGAAGTAGGGAAGAGGTTTTGCTTTCTTTGTAATTGAGTAAAAACCTCTCAGCTCGGTGTTGGATTAGTGTGATCTCATTTTAATTTGTATTGGGTAACAGATTTCTCAGTAATCTTTATTGCTTGACATAAAGCTCCAATCGTCTTTACAGAGAGGAAGAGATAAAGTCAATCTGCTTTTCACACTTTGCCATTATTCCATGCTGTGTAGAAGAGCGCTGTTTTCTATTATTACATATTTTTCAGATAGCAAAAAATTTAATCCTATTAAATCCTATGAAAAAAAATCAGTCATGCAACTTTTACTAATTAGCATAATACTCACTAATACAGATGTGTTTGGTGCTGAATTTGCTCTTCACAAGGAGGATAATTTTAGAGATGGCCTGAATAATTATTGTGCTATATTGCTAGAATTAACCTAATTTAGCCCTACTGCTAAAAACCCCCATTATAGAGCCTTCTGTTTGTGTTTTAATACATATAATAAAGATTTTATGAACCCAAAGTTCTCTCTTTAATGCGAAAAAGTTTAATTTAAGGTTTGACGAGTAAAATTATTTTTGCACTTAGAACTAGAGAAGATCTATTTCAAATCTGATTCAGTGAACTTGCCCTTTAATGCAGGACCAACTAAAGCAGCAAATCAACCACCAGCTTGAGCATCATCAGCCAGGTGTATGGACACATTTTGATATTTTGCTTACATGAAACAAGCAGCACATCACATAGGAGCTGAAGGGTAAAAAATAAGAAAAAAAAATCCAATTGAAACTTTTGGAGAAGTGCAACAGCCAGAGGCATTTTTAAGGTCACTAAGTTTCTAAAATAACCATTAGATACAGTCCAAGTTAAAGCCAGATTGAGATTTTTGGCATGAAACAGAAGAAGAACATATCAAGTTGTGGTCAATATTGTGCAAAATATTAATTCCAAAGTTTGGCTGAATCCATATTTCTAAAGTTTTTACATTTACTTCAAATTAATTACTCTTACGGTACTCTTAGAAATACTAAATCATTTTAAATTTAAAATCTAGCTAAAAATTGATCTTTAGAACGTCCTTCAGTCGAATACTGATGTAAAATACAAGACCAAAAAACCAGTCGTAAAAATAAATGGTCACCTCAGTCCTAAATCCTTCTGACAACTGCTTCTCACACAACTCAGAGATGAAAAGGTCATCTCTGAATAGCTTGATCTCACCTCGGTGCTGCTGACTCAATCCCTGTTAGAAGGCTGGAAGTAAAAAAGGGGGAACATGGATCACGCTTATTAACACTCACTCCTGATGTGGTGCTCCGGTCTTTGTGAGCAGCGTGAGAACGAAGAACATGAAAATGACGAAAACTGCCAGTCCCACCCAGAAACCTATGACAATGGAGTCTGAAACATAACAGAAGACAGTCATTTGGTTAATTTGTTTAAATCCCATTAAGCCTTCCTGGTTTTTATCTGTTTACGATGGGAAGTTCTCAAAATCCTTAATTAATGATTCCAAGTAGCATTATTATATTTTTTTTCAAAACTTGGTTAGAGTACAGTAGCTGACTTGCTGATGTCTCATTAAGTGGTTGGATCATTATCTAAGAAGCTGAATAAAAATTGCTACATTAAGCATTGCTTATACATTAAGTTGCTTGTAGATAATGTTAGTGCAAAGCAGGCATAAGAGGTCAGCCTTCAGCAAAAGCAATACAGATAATGGACCCCGATAAAGGTCTAATGGATCATAATTAAATAAAAGTGCACAAAAGGCACAAATAGCCTTAATGCACGAGGAGAAAATGTAAACCATCAATGTAACAAAGCCAGAGGAAAGAATGAAGCTTACATCTGTGCGCTTTAAGTCCCTCAAAAGAGACGGGCTCCTCGTCGTCGTAATACTCATACTGCCACACGTAGTCACTGCGTCGGGCGCTGACTTGGCTTCGGTTGTGGAAGTCGGACATTTCAAAAAAATTGACAAACCTTTACAGCTGAGGACGAGTCCATTATATATGTATATGTATATAATAAAAAAAAGAAGCCGTGCAAACGCAGATTTATTGAGTCCATGAAGTTGGCAAAAGCCCCTTTCCAGGTATGCTGAACATTTTTGCGGTTGAAAAAAAAAACCAAAAACAGATTCACATCCTCGATTAAAAAAAAATGTCGATAATTAAAAAAAAAAGAAAAAGAAAAAAGAAACTGTAAGATTTTATATTAGGCTGCAAGTCCTTTACAGAGCAGTCATGATATGAGCCTCAAGGTGGAAATCCATGGCGTTACTGGAAAACTCTGCCCATCGTCATGCTCTGGGAGGCAGCAGCGGTTTGGAGAGCTGCTCAGTGCGCATCACCTTATCCAGCAGCTGTGGGCTGGTGGCGCACTTCTGGGAACGGAGATATTACGCCGCAAAGGATTTTCTAAGAAACTGATGTTCTCCAATCAGCAGTTTAGTTACTGTGTGGTTGAGAAAACTGTATTTGCACAGAAGTAATGGCACATGGTATTACTATTAAAAAAGCTTTACTTTCTTTTGTAGTGTACTTAGTACATAATCAGTACACAGCTACGCATGGCGAATTATTGCATGGATTAGTGCATGTTTTCAGATCTGGATGTTCTCGTCAGAAGTCAGTAATGACAAAACGAACAAACAGCAAAAAATAAACATGGTGACTTGATTTGATTTTGCGTAAAAACACAAATCAATAAATTGGAACTGCACGCAGTTTTTCATGTTTGTGGTCATAAACGCGTGAGTGAAAGTTTGAATTTGAAACAAGGAAACAAAAGAAAAAAGTTCCTTTCATTCTTGCATTTTGAAGATTCGTTGTAGCTACTGCGACTGTAGGAGGCGCTGTTTCTATACATCTCAAACGTGTTGTCCTCATTTTCTTTCCTTAATGGCAAATGCAGAACATAGAAATTAAACTTTTAATTAAAATTTTTAGGAGTTTGTATAAAGATATGCTTAAAAATACATAATATTTTCACATGGTGACTCCATTGTCGAGACACCGAAAGCAACTCTGTTTATGGGCTCTGACGTCACGGGTTTATTCCTCGCTAGCAGAGATCAAGGTGTGGAGGATGTCATAAAATGAGAGTTATCTGTTTGGCTTTATATGTATTTATGACTCTAGAATTATTCATTGGGCTCTCAAAACAAAAACACTGTTCCTTATGTATTGGATTTTCTATGTAGTTTTTCCCTTTTACTTTTCAGGAAAAAAGGAGCTACAGTCGGGAAAAAACTACCCTCTGTACAACAACACAAAAACATATGGACGAAAAAAATAAATGCAGAAGGAAATGAAACAAATTGATCATGAAATTTTGCTGCTGCAGCCCTTTAAAAGGTTGATTGTGAAGCTAGAACAACTTCTTTGAAATGCCTGCTTGCTCTAAAAAGGAGAAAATAAATGAAATGAGGTGGTGTGCTTGTAACTGAATATTTTTCTCAAAAGGATACAATAAGAACATTTTAAAAGCCCCAATCTCATCATTCTGAAGAACCTCATTTCAGTCAACAAGCTTAGTAATCGCTACCGCTTTCCTAAAATATCTGAAATATCTTTTCAGGAGAGGCTCCTTTCTTTCAGCTATGCAGCAGTGATTCACTACTTTCCACATCAGGGAAATAAAAATCAACCTGTACTGACAGAAACATCTGTGTTTCATTTATACCAATAGATAAACAATCTATTCTTTCCTTTGAAGAAAAGAGAGCTGAACAAATATTTATTCATTCATTCATTCACTCACTCGTCTGTTCATTCATATCCTTTAGGTTGCCTAGGATGTCTGGCTACCTCAGTTTAAAATGCTGCTCCATCTGGTGGCATGATCAGGAACAACACAGAGGAAAATCTGAGGTATAAATATTTTTTTTCATAAAACAAGAAGCAGTTTTGAATTATGAAATAAAGTTTTGTTAAGAAAAATGTTGGGTTGCTCCAGGAAATCCAACAACATTTTTTGAACTTCTTTACTGAGATGCTATAGTTTTATAAATCAAGTGCAAATTTTGACCCCATAAATATATATTCATCTGACATAAATTGTACGTTAGTTCTAAAAAAAAAAATAGCCTACCTCAACCATGATAGATAGATAGATAGATAGATAGATAGATAGATAGATAGATAGATAGATAGATAGATAGATAGATAGATAGATAG
>CAEGAF010047545.1:0-12784 GCA_903067075.1 Micropoecilia bifurca
CAGCTGGACAGACAGGCTGAGAAATGAGATGCAGGTGATCGGTATCGGTAACAGAGCCAATGATCGGCCGATCCCGATCTTCACCGATTTCCCGGAAATCGGCCGATTATGATCGGTGACCGATCGATCGGCCACCTCTAATTGTTACCATTTAAAGAAAAATGTTATTAAAGAACAATTTAAGTTTCTCCAAACAGCATTAAATGTCCAGGTTGTGACTCAGGATACATTTTATTTCTGTTTTTCCCAGAGGGGATCCAGGCACTTTTACAGGATTATGCTTCAGGCACCAAGCTAAGGCGTCGCCTCCTAGAAAACAGATACGGCCGTAAATTGCTTGGTTGTACTGTCGAAAACCTAATTAGTGACAACTGGATAAGCAACAACACCCAACCATGTCCTCACTGCTTCTCCCCGATACAGGTACGTTTTGTTTTTAACAGCTTTAGATTCTCATTGTTTCAGCCGATCTGGTTCTTTTCTTCACGTTATGCTGCTGTTTGTTTGTGTTGCAGAAAGATGGCGGATGTAACCAAATGTTTTGCACTCATTGTAAACGGGACTTTACGTGGCAGTGACGCTGTAGACTTGACTTGGTTTCTTCAGTCTTTTGCAAACTTTGGACCGCGGCCGCCCTCTAGTGGCCGCCCAGGTACTGCATGTAAGCGACCGTTTGTTTACTGTGACGTCAGCACGACGTGCGTCGCTTCAGCTCAATGTTGTATAAAGTACTGAAATCTCAGAGTCAAGTAAAAGTTTAGGTTCCTCTCCAAAATATGACTTTGGTAAAAGTCCAAGTCACTGACTGAAATGTTACTTGAGTTAAAGTCTTAAAGTATATGAATTGTTTTGAACTTAAGTTTGGAAATTACTGTAAAAATGGATGAACTAAAGTAATGTAATGAAAAGTATAAGTAAAAAGTAAAACAAGGCAAATGCAGTTTGAATGACATTTTTTATATTTTGGTAAACTTGTCAAATACAGTTAAAGTAATGAAAACAACCAAGTGCAGGTAAAATTAAACCTGCTAATAGATAAACCTGGAGCATCATTAGGTTAAGAAAATCAGGTTCTTTACCTACAAGGTTAATAACTTAACCTGCTTTACAACTGAACCAGCTTCTGACATGAGCCACATGTTTATGTGGTTCATGTTGTATGGGGCTCCATTAGTGTCCGACTTTGTATCAGTCAATCAGTAGGTGGGTCAAAACACCAGCGTTTCTCTCTCTCGCTGTTTTGTAACGAGTAACTAAACCACACATTGAAAATGTATCGGAGTAAAAGTATGTAATTAAGTTCAGAAATATAGTGAAGTAAAAGAAAAAGTTATCACAAATGTTCATACTCGAAAGTATGAAGTACTCCAAAATATACTCAGGTAAAGTTGTGAAGTATTTTTACTTCATTACTATACAACACTGGTTTTTTCCCCCCAGTAGATATTTTCAGAGCTTTTAGGTTGAAGTTTCCTCCTCTGCCCCAATGAGCTGTTGTAGATTAAATATGATTCATAAAAAACATATTGAAGATCCTTTTATTTATTTCAGACTGACAACATTAAGCAAAAGTGATAATTTTCCTTTATTGGGTTTACTTAAACCCTACAGTGAAATCAGGATGAAAATGTGGCATTTTTCTGCCACCTAGTGGAAACTTCTATGCATTTTTTTCCCCCCCAGTAGATATTTTCAAAGTTTTTAGGTTGAAGTTTCCTCCTCTGGCCCTTTATGCTGTTATACATTAAATACGCTTCAGAAAAAATACTTCTCTGGAAACGACCCGTTCATCAAGATGGTTCCGAGCAGAGAGAAGAACGCCGTGACGGTCAGGACGGTGCGCAGCGCCTTGAACCAGCTGGGATACGTCGGCAGCAGAGAGAGGTCGTAATGCAGCGACACGCCGAGCCCGACGACCGCCATCATGGCCGCCGGAACCAGGCTGCCGCTCAGCAGCATGGCCGCCCACGCCAACAGCGGCGGAACCACGCTGTTGGCCAGGTTGATCCAGTCGGGTTTGGCCGGGCTGCTGTCGGGAAGCGCGAAGCCCCAGCGGGATCCGCCCAGGAAGGAGACGATGGCGGCGGTGTAGGCCAGCTGGGCGTAGGCCAGCTGCGGGTAAAACGTCTCCGTGGCGGCCATGATCAGAGGCGGGGAGACGAAGGGGATGAGCCCGGCGAAGCCCAGACACAGCGCCGGCTTCGGAGCTTCCCACAGGTGCTTCATGTCATACCGGACCAGGTCCAGCTCCCGGGGAGGCGGTTCTGGTCGGACGCGTTTCTTCAGCCTCGCAGCAGACGAGTGGAAATGTTGCGATGCGATTAAAGTGTTGAAACGTGGAGTTTTCTGGGTGACCGAAGGGAAATCATGAGGTTGAAGTTGTCCGGAATTATCCAGGAAGAACCTGGAGGAGAATGGCGATGGCAGCCATGTTGGAGGGCGACGAGTCCAGAGGGAAACCTACAGGAAATACAGTTTCTACATGACGGCCAAATCAACAAACTACGGAGGAGTGTTAGGGACATACTTGGAAAAATAAAATTATTTCAAGATTAAAGTCAGTATCATGAGAAAGTCTTAATGAGAATAGTAATATTGAGATAAAAGTCGGCTTTACAAGAATAAAGTCGTGAGTCATTGAGATTCAAATCAGTATTACGAGAATAAAACTGAAACTTTACGATAAGTCAAAATCTTATTATAATAAAGCTGTAATATTATGAGAAAAAAGTCAAAAGTATTATGACATTATGCACTTATAATTTTGACTTTATTTTCGTAACTACAACTATTCTATTCTGTCTATAATCCCAAAATATGTGGATTAAATTTTATTTAATCCAACTTAATTCCCATGTTATTTCTAGTTTATTCTCATAATATTAAAACAATATTTTATTGTTTTAATATGACTTTATTCTCGTAACTTTGTGTCTTACGTTGGCCTCAACACGTCGCTGTACAATAAAAACACTCAGCAAACAACATAGTTGCATATTTGTAGAAAAGCAATATGTAGAACATTGTAGATCCACAATATTAAAAAGTGTGTTTCAGAAATCTGCTTTTGTAGGATTACAAAATCACTCAGTGGGCCGCAAATGGCCCCCGAACCACACTTTGAACAGCCAAACTGGCTCATCAGGATGGATTTCTTACCCTTGGTGTTGCAGTGACGATTCTTCTTAAAGCAACAGACAGCATCTCAGGGGGAAAACAAGAGTGAGAAACACTGTTAAAAAGTCAACAGACACCTTTTTTTTTTTTTTTTTACATTTTCTACAGATGTTTTTTATGTTTTGCTTTAAAAATTTGTCTCGAAGTTTTTATGTATTTTTTTTCCTCGTGCTTTTCTGTCAGGCAAAAGTCTAAAGCAACAGGCAGCACCTGAGGGGAAAAACAAGAGTGATAATCACTGTTAAAAAGTCAACGGACACCTTTTTTTCTACAAATGTTTTGCTTAAAAAATTTGTCTCGACGTTTTTATGTATTTTTTTTTTCCTCGTTGTGCTTTTCTGTCAGGCAAAAGTCTAAAGCAACAGAGCATCTGAGGGGGAAAAACAAGAGTGAGAATCACTGTTAAAAAGTCAACGGACACCTTTTTTAAATTTTTCTACAGATGTTTTCTATGTTTTGTTTTAAAAAAAATTTGTCGACTTTTTAATTTACGTATTTTTTTTCTCGCGGTGCTTTTCTGTCAGGCAAAAGTTTAAGTGGCTCTCGGATGTTCCGTTCCAGCGCGTGACGGTTGAGGCTAACGCTAACTAGCTGGTTAGCTATAGATTTTACGGCTGTCGTAGGTAAGTTATAATTTATTGTTGCCTGGACGAAGTTTGCACATTTCTGTGGAAATAAAAGTACTGAATTTCATTCAACGTAGTCTTAAGAGGATTTCCAATAATTTCTTTATTTCTACCAAAAACGGGATAACTAAAAACGTCCGTGTTCATTGGTCTGTCATACAAAACCAATCGAGACTCGAACGATTAACAAGCTCTTAAAACATAAAATCTGAAAAGGTCGAACTTTTCAAGGATTATAAACAAACATAACCGGAAAAGTAACATTAAAGAAAATACATTTTAAACTTCATTAAACCTAGGCTACTTTTTACTGTATTGGCCTGTAGCGCTGAACTTGAAAGACCAAAATAATCGATCGCAGATCACTAGATCTTGTTTTCCCTTTTAGTTATCTAAAATAGTTTTATAACCACTACATGTATCTATTTTGATATTTAAAATTTCTTCTAGTTCCACTGTTAAATGCTCAGAAATTTAAGCATATTAATCCTTGAGAGTTGCATTATGGCATTTCTGTTATATTACTGGAATTTTTTTTATCATTTTATTTGGGACAATTTTAGTTTTAAGTCATTTTTAAGTAATGGTTTAATTTTCTGAGAAACTGAATTTTGGGTTTTCTGTCATTATAAGCCAACTATACTCACTATAAGCAAACTGGAAGTGACAAATAAATAAATGAACCTGAAATTTCGGGGAAAATGGTACAAAGAAAAAAACTACGCATTCAATATGTGTTAAATTTCTAAAAGAATCGCATTTTTTCCAAACAAAATTCAACACCCACCTGCACTCAGAAACAACACAAACCCGTCACCGTGAACAGCTGCAGTTGCATAACTAACCTCGTTTATTTATATATATTATAATCCCATAAATGTAGCTGCTAAATTTACCTTCGTTTCAGCCTGAAAACTTCATATTTTCAAGCTGTTCTTCGGGGTCATTCAGCAGGATTTTTACCCTGGTACGCTGTTTATTTCCTCCGGGTGCAACAGCTTCCACGACTTAATAGTTCCGCTTACCTGACCAGACGGAAAGCGATGTAGAGTGTATTATCAGAATACACGTAATAAAACCCCCCATAAATTAATAGGATGATTTATCTCATTAATATGTTTTATTGTTATAATTCATGTAAATATGGATGTAAAGTTTTAATTTCATATATTGCTTCATATTCGGAATTTTTTAAAAACAACTTCAGTAATAGACTTTTGTTCATAATGACTAAAAAACAATTTAAAAATGTGAATTGTTTAAACTTTGTGTGTTCCTTCTCAGCTGTTTTAATCATTTGTTGAATAAAAAGTGTCACGTTTGAAGTATCTCCGCTGATGTCGATCTAAATTAAACAAAAAAGTCGAAAGACTTAATTGTATTCCGTCTAAATTATCACCCTAACGTTACTTTTCAGTAAAACAATTAACCCAATTTATTTAAAAACTTCAATGACATATTAGGACTAGAAAATATAATAAAACATATTTTTAATTTTTGTTAGTTTTAATTAGAACTTGTTTTGGGGTGTTTTTCAGTTGTGATCATCCATATCTGCCTGTGTTGATGCACTTTTACATCTTGCGTCTTGTAAAATAAACGTTTCTACTGCATCATATCAGTAGATGTGAGGAGCGGCCATATTGAAGCGAGAAGTTTGCCTTATTACAATTGTCATGTAATTACAATAACATGATCTGACAAAAAATTACAGTAAAAGAGCAAATATGAATTTTGTCCAAACATGTTTATTGATACAGATATTTAATTTTGAGAGATAGGATTCTGAGAAATAAACGGTCTTTTGCAGTTAATCCATGGTGTTTTGCTGTTTGTGCGAATTGTTCTGAGAATGCTCTTATGTTTTGCGAAGAGAGAAATGCACCAAAGTGACTGAGAAAAACTAATAATTACAAAGTAAAGTACAATAAAATCTTTGGCGAATGAAGCCCACAAGAGGACAGTCATGTTACTTCATAAAGCATTAATAGCAAGGAGCAACTGGGGTGAAAATAAAAACAAACAAATCAATGAAATGAAATAAATACATATAGCAGATAGAAAATCTGAAAATAATAACAATATACAGCAGATTATATTATCAATAATAGTAATAATAACACATAGTCACAGAAGTCTGCAAGAAGAAAGTAAACTAAGAACGTAAAAAGAGCTCTGTCATTTTTGCAGTGTTTTCAGACGACACTGTAATCAATAAGCTCCTCTTCAGCAGTTAGATTAATGCGTAGAAGTCGTCCTGAGGAAGGAGAATAAATATTGGACAGCCATCTGTCTTCATCCACAGGAGGCGCTTATACGGCTCCATCGCCCTGAAAGACAAACAGTATTATCAGTCAGATGTTTTCAGTTCACATAACTCATCCAAACAGACTCGGTTCAAGACTTTCAGGTTACGACAACAGATAAAAACACAGAATAACAAGTTAGAAATCTCTGCAGACTTGTTCACTGCAAAAAAAACTAAATCTTACCAAGTATTTTCATCTGGTTTCTAGTGCAAATGTTGTAGTACAGTTGAAATAAGACTAAACTAACTTACAAGTAACCTTTCAGCAAAATATGAGCTGGTTTTAAGTCAATAATTGATTAATATTGGTGAGAAATTGGCAGATTATTTCCCTTATAACCTGAAATAAATTCAATAATCTCTAATAGAAATAGCTCATGTTATTTAAATGCTGCTTATTTCTACTGTACTAAGATATTTGCTCTAGAAACTGGACCAAAAATCCTGTGTAATGTTTCGTTTTTTGCAGTGAAAGTGAATTGAGCTGCTTGGACACTGACCCCTCCGCAGCAGCCGCAGCAGTCTCCACACAGCGCCCCCAGCAGGCCGTTTATCACCTGCACGGCGCACAGCGCGATCTGGATTAAACCCATCGCCAGCAGCACGCAGAACAGGCCCAGGTGCCAGGACACCATATTTGTTGGCTGTTTGCACTCATTCCACAGCGTGTGGTTCGTCAGGTAGTTTCTGAAGATTGAATACAGAGTCAGGTTATTAATTTCAGTTGGTTTTTAATGAGTAGAATACACATCTCTGACTTTTGCTGGGTTTACATTACAAATGTGCGCAAAACTTTGCATATATTTTGGGTATTGTCGCTTCCATTATCATAACAAATGTTGATTGAATTAAAAAATTATTATTATTTTTTACATTGGCAGAATATCATCAAAGTTTTGAGCACATTTGTTATGAAAAAAGCAACAAATAAAACTTGCACAAACACAATGTAAACTATTTTTGTTACACAACAGCTGCATTTCCATTACAAATGTACCCAAAACACAGTCGATATTTTTGCTTATGTAATAAAACAGCAGAATATGGACAGAGTTTTGCGCATATTTGAAATGCAGCTGTAAACCAAAAATAGTTTACATTGTTTTTGTGCCAGTTTTATTACAAATATGCTCAAAACTTTATCAATATTCTCCTAATGTAAAAAAAAGTCTTGCAAATGCAGTTTGTCCATGAAAAAGCACAATTAAAATCACTTGTGGAAAAGTTTGTTCACACAGTAAGTCATTAAAAATTATGCAGTACCATAAGCATCCAACTATTTCCTGCCGTCTTATCCCATCATTTCCACATGACCAGCATGCAGTCGTTGATCATGTGACTCATGATGTGAAAAAAGTGTTTCCATAGCAGAATATGCTAATTTTTATGCAGCCAAAAAATTTCCTTTGTCTGGCACCAAATTGTTTTAGCAAAAAAAACATGAGTTTTTTCAAAACTGACTTGTTGCCATTAAGCAAATTAATTTTCTTGTTTTCATCTTACACAATTTCATGATTAATGGAAACACAGCTATTGGTATCTGTATTAAGAAATATGTTTCATGGATTTGTGATTTTTGCGCAGCATCTCACCCGTTGTCGAAAGGATAGTCCCATCTTGTTTGGTTGACCTCTGCAGCGTCAACCAGAGAACAACGCGGCCCCCTGTTGATGGCAACACACGAAACTACGACGGAGTAACCTGCACCAAGCGCACCAACGGCTGCAAACAGTATGGAGCTCAGCATCTATGTGGACACAACAAAAATGGTACATTAATTCAGCATCCTCTTGATCTGACATACAAATAAAATATGATTTAAATGGAATCACTGCAAAAACACCAAATCTTACCAATTATCTTTGGTCTAGTTTCCAGTGCAAATACTTTATTACACTTGAAATAAGACAAACTAACTTGCAACAGCTTTTCAGCAACATATAAGAGCTTGTTTTAAGTAAATAATTCCTTACTATTGATGAAAAAGTACTAATTCTATCAGCAGATTATTTTACTTACTTCACATCTAATACTGTGCCGTTACCTAGCAACCTCTGCCAAGCCCAACCCGTCACCTAGCAACCCAGTTCTAATTCCACTGGCAGTTTATTTCACTCATAATTTTAAATTTCCCCCAAATTATTAGTTAATTTATCTGCCGATAGAACTAGTACTTTTTCCATCAACATTAATGACTTTTTGACTTAAAATAAGTCTCTATTTCTTCACAGTAAAAATGCCAGTGTTAAATTAACACCCAAAAGTGTCTATATGTGTCCAAGTCAGCTGGTATTAAATTCAACACTACAGAGTTACATTAACATTTACAACAGTGTTAATGTTAAAACATATTAAAAGTAACACCAGTGTAGTGTTGATCACAAAACATAATGTGGTGTTAAAAAAGTAAATAATTGACCCACAAGGTGNCAGAAATGGAAAGTTTAACTTTTCTTAAACCCATTTCAGTTTATAGACCAACGTTAATTTAACAAAAAAATGGGTGTTAATCTTTTAACACTTTCAAAAGTGTTGAATTTAACACCAGCTGACTTGGACACATATAGACACTTTTGGGTGTTAATTCAACACTGGCATTTTACTGTGTTGATGAAACGTTACTTGTAAGTTGTAACTTGTAAGTTTTTATCTTACTTCAAGTGTACTAAGATATTTACACTAGAAAATAGACCAAAATTACTTGGTAAGATTTTGTGTTTATGCGGAACAACGTAAATCAAACAAGGTTTTGTTTGATTTTTCACATTCCTGATCGACGTGTTTGTGTGTGTGTGTGTGTGTGTGTGTGTGTGTGTGTGTGTCTGTGTGTGTGTTCATCTTTCGTGGAACAATAGTAACTTTGTGAGAGGTGTGTTTAAACCATCCAAATCTTCATTAATACATGTGCTTAGTTTTATGCTTTTCTCTGTGTGTTTTCACATTTATGGCCATGTAAATCATGAAGGGTGTGTGTACACAGTGTCACTGTGTTTGTTTTCCATTACAGCCTCAGCCTGATTTGGCTTTACAGTTAAACTGATAACATGCTGTAAAACAACGTCCATCACTCCCAAGATATTTTTTTACAAAATGAACAAAATAACTGCTACCAAATGTTCGTTGTGTCGGCGGCCATGAAGAGTTGTTTGGCAAAACACTAAAACCTTACATGACCTTTCTTATAGTAATCCCTGCTTCACATAAACCACATTATGGTTAAAAAAAATTAAAGTCATAAAACAGGTAAAATAAACAAAAGATGGGAAAAAACTAACAAATTGAACTGGGGTACAATTTAATTGCCACTAACATTAACTTAACTTTTAAATCCACTCTTTTAATTTGTGTTTCACAATTAATAAATTAGATAAATCAAATAAAAATTGCATGTTTGTTTCAAATTAAAGTTCAATAAACCAAGTTGGATTATGGGAAATTATTTGCTCTGGCTCTTTGATTCCCTTTATCATATTTGCTTTAAAGCGTCTGATGTTGCCGCACCATTTGGGGCTCTGCATCCAAGGGCAAGGTACAGGGTTTACCACAGCAGCCATTTTGAAGCATTCACAAAACTAACATCCATATTTAAGAAGGTTTACATCAATTATTTTACTTTAAAATTATATTTAAATATGTTATCAAATGTGAGTGCTTTGACTTTTAGTCCATTTTTCATTTAGCAGTCCCAAGAGGAAAAAATAAAAGTCTGAATTTCCGTACAGTCCATGGATGAGACAAAAACCTATTTTAATTTTCACTTCTGTTATACTTCAGTTGCATATCGGCTTCTTTCGAGTTGGACAAACAGTCAATATTTCCTGATGTTTTCATTTTAAATATGAAAATAGCTACATCAGACCCAAATGAAGAGCTACTGTGACTAAAGTCCTAATTTTAAAGGTGATTTTTGTAAAATAAATTAAATAATTCACAACGTTAAACAGTGAAACGGTTCTTTACCGCAAATCTCCGCCCACAGCTTTCATTTCCACAGCAACCGCAGCAGTCATTGTTCTTCAAACCCAGGAAGACGAGAGCTGGGAAGATCATCTACCAACACACACACACACACACACACACACACACACACACACACACACACACACACACACACACACACACACACACACCAAAATATCTAAATGAGGAATAATTTATTTCCTTATTGTGTTTATGTTCCGCCACCAAGCAGATTATTAAGCAGAGATTATTGAGCATAAATCTTTTGATGTACATTTCAACTTCTACCTAATAAGCAAAAAAAAAGCATCAAACAAGGTTTCACTTACTTTAAATACAATTTTCTTTCTCAAAAACTGTTAATTACTTAACTATACATTTAAACTTCTACGAAATCTGAGAGCAGATGTTTTCTGCATATACTTTTTCCCGATGGTTTTCTTGAGATCTGCTCGTTACCTCAGAAAAACCCAGAGTTTTCTCAAAGTTTATAGAAAAAACTCAGTTTATTTTTTTGAGTTTCACTTATTTCAAGAAAGACATTGAGAAATTTTGAGAAAAAAAAGTTTTCTCAAGGATTATTTCTTATCTCTAAAAAAAATATTGTGGAATATCTGGATAAAATCATTAGAAAAAAATATGCGGAAAATGCAAAATTAACTAGTTATATAGAGAAAACAATCAAGTTTTCTAAAGTTTCTCAGGAAACTTTAGGAAACTTTGTTTTGTTAAAGTAGTTTCCAAACAAACTTTGGAAGTAACTTTTTGTTTTCAAGAAAACAATATCTGCTTTCTTGAGATTAACTCTTAATCTCCAAAAACATTATTGTAAAATTAACTTATCTGAAGAAAACCATTGAGTTTCTTAAAATTTTTTGAGAAAAACTACTTTTTTCTTGACTTAACTTCAAGAAAAAAAAGTTTGTTTAAAGATTAACTCTTTATCTAGAGAAAATCGTTGGTAAAAAGTTTATGCAGAAAATGCAGAATTAACTGATTATGTGGAGAAAACGACTGGGACAAAGGGTACGAGGAAAACTCCCATTCGGCTTCTGTACAACTCCTACCTGATATGGGAAAAATTGGTTCCATGTACTTTAAAAACCAAGTTTTGCTTCTCAAAATTTCTTAATTTGTTTATAAAAACATAAAATAAACACATTTACCACCATATTATCAACTCTAGAAAGCATAAACATCATAAAACGTACCAGCACACCGGATCCCAGGATGCCTCCAAAGTACCAAACCTCGTCTGTGATGTTCTCCTTATCCGCAACCTTCCCACCGGGGAAGAAGAGCAGGATGTTGCAGAGGACACACACGACGGCCAGAGGCATCAGGCTGATGCCCAGGCATTTAGCAAAGCCGCCCGAACACATTCTGACAACGAAGCTTCAAACGCCGGGCCTCGACTGGAATATTCTGAGATTTAGATGCAGTCCCGACTGTGTCCGCTTCAGAAAGACGACTCCTAACTTCTTGCACCTCTAGTTTGGAAATATCTGGACTCCCAGAATGATGCTGCCGCTTCACCTGCCTTCCTACTGATGACTGTCGATGCTTCATGTGGTCCTTTATAGTCGCCCCTCCTCTCTTTAGACATGATCTCATTGCTTCACATTTACATCAAACAGATCTCTCTGTCTGTCTCACACCCATGCAAAGTCCAAACACACACTGCAAAAACTGAAAAGTTCACCAACTATTTTGGTCTGGTTTCCACTGCAAATATCTAATTACACTTAAAATAAGACAAAACTTAATTTAGAAGTAAGTTATCAGCAACATATAGGAGCAACAATTCTTTAAAAAAGAAATAACTATTGAGTTTTACTTTAAAAAACTTCTGTATCTTGCTGAACATTTACTTGTAAGTTAGTTTTGCTTCTTATTTCAAGTACTAAGATATTTGCTCTATAGAAACTAGACCAATATATTTTAGGAAGATTTTGTTTTTGTAGTGTATTTTTCACTAGAAGGTCTTTATTGTGTTTCATGCATTTCTACACGGCAAAAACGAAAAATCTAACCAACTATTTTTGGTCGAGTTTTTAGTGCAACATCTTAGTACACTTGAAAAAAGACAAAAATAATTTACAGGTAACTTTTTAGCAAGAACTACAATCTTTTTTAAGTCAACAATTCCTTTATATTGATGAAAAACTTCTAGTTACCCTTGCAGATTATTTCACTTACAATAATAGAAAAATATTGTGTTCTAAGTGAAATTATCTGCAAGTAGAAGTAATATTTTTTCATCAATACTAAGGAATTACTGACTTTAAACCAGCTTCTTCTTCCTGAAAACTTACTTGTAAGTAAGTTTTGTCTCATTTCTAGTGAACTCAGATATTTGCAATAAACTACCGTATTTTCCGCACTATAAGACGCACCGGATTATAAGGCGCACCTTCAATGAGCGGCCTATTTTAAAACTTTTTATATATAAGGCGCACCGCATTATAAGGCGCATAGAATAGACGCCACAGTTATGTTGCCACCCGTCTGGTATTGAACGGGACATGATTTGTTCCGTTCACTACAAATATGGATGTCTAATAATAAAAAATTGGTCCCGAGTTCTTTATATAGCTGCACTAATCATTGTTTCACTCACGGTGTTGGTGTTGTGAAATTGTGCCCAACTGCTTTCTGGTTAGTACAGACCAACCGACACGCTGCGCCGCAGCCTCTGTCTCTCTTCCCCCCA
>CAEGAF010047546.1:0-16695 GCA_903067075.1 Micropoecilia bifurca
TGAAGGATATATCTTCAAGATATAGATATATCTCTTGAAGGATATATCTATATATATAGATATATCCTTCAAGATATCTCAAAGCAAAAGGGAGGTGAGGAAAAAAGGAAACCATGTTTGCGGACAGCCTGAGTGTCAGCGGTTCCGCTGGGTTTGGTACCTGGCTCTTTCCCTCCATGATCTCCTTCAGCCTCTTCAGTGCGGTGCGAAGTTGTACAGCAGTGCGAGGGTCGTGGCTGCTGAGAGATGTGTCAGACTTCCTGCTGCCATCTGTAATCAGGCGAGAAATTATTCAGAAATCAACAAATAAAATGAAATGCTTTCATTATAAGTGAGATCTGTGCTGGTGCATTGTCAACATTTTGAGTATATTTGATCTGAAACCACAATGCAGAAAGTAAGTAATGGGCAAAAAATAATTGACAATGCACTTTAACACCTGGTGATGAGCTTTCCTAAAAGTTACAAAAGGAAACAAAACAAGAAAAGCAAGAGTTTAAACTGGATAAGCATGTAGAGTCAAAGCGTTAGCTTTAAAAATCAAAACAATACAATTAGTTCCCATGTTAAAAAAAAACTTTAAGACAAACCACACACTAGTAGAAAGCTTTGTAGTAAGTGCAAATGTCAGACACACTCCATGCACTCAAACACACACAACCTAAAAGCATCTTAGCAAATCCACACAGTGCAGAAAAGCCTCACCTGGCCAATCCACTGCAATTAAAAAAAACAAAGATATGAGCCATTACAACCTGGACCGCCATCTTTCAATACTTTTCAAAATAACCATCATTCAGACTGTTTTAGTTGCTCTCATCCAGTGCAATGCTGTCATTGGTCATCTCTGAACTGCTGTTGATGTATTCCTACTGCTGAGCTTCCAGGCAAGCGGCCAGCTGGGTCAGTCTCTAAGTGGGCCTCTCCAAGCTTCCAGGTCCATGACACAGGAAGCAGGTAGGATTCAGAAATACAACAGTCAACTTGTGTTTGGCACAATGGAGCAAGAGCTGGAAATTGTTTAACGAGCCTTTGCAAAAGCAGTAGGAAGACTGCAAAAGCAATTTAGAGATGAAAAAGAAAATGAAAAGAAACAGAGAAATTAGAAACATGGCACAAATGGAAAAAAAAAATCTTTAAAATGGAAAGAGCAATGGCGATACAAGCACTGTGCAACATGTGTTTGTCATGTCATCGGCTCATCTACAAAGACATCACCTCAGTGTGTCAATTCTGACAGGGTAGAGAAGATATTTATGTAGGAAAAGACTGGATTCTATGTCCTGCAAACACACACCTCCAAATTGGACCCAGGTTTTTCCTGAGCTGGTAGCAGTGAGTACATACTTTCTTAGCCATTACAGAAAGAGTCAGAGCATCATACACCATTATCAGAAAGAAGAGAACAATACTTACAATACTTCTGTTAGTTTATACATCACTGAATGGCTAAGCACCAAAATACATTAAAGGTCTGCTGTTGTTAAAACAAGCATTTTGATAATGGCACCTGATAAAATGATAATTGCTTGTTTCATAATTGATGATTGTTTGAAGTGATGTAAAGCAGTTTGAACTGTGTTGGTGCTGAAATGTGCTGTCCAAATAAATTGACTTGCTTTTTATCTCTCTGCTAGTCTGAATGACAGACATGTGATTAAAAACGTAACTTTTAAATAGTTTTTTACATCTCTGGTAGGTTCTCTGAATTCCTTTCAGACACAGCACTGATCCTGAAACGTGACAGTGTCCCAACCTTGAAGCAGTCAGGATGATACGTCCGCCGACGGAAAATAAAACAAGTTGTCATCTCGCACTGAAGTTGGGGAAAGAATCGGCCAATTCAGGTCACCAGCCAACTTCTTGGTGCAACATCAGAGATCAAAGTACTTATTAGTTGCTAATCTGATCTGTTTAAATGCTGCAGTTTTTGAGGCAGCCCAACATGACTCAAGGCTTTACAGCTTTGTTATGATCAACCTTTTGGATTCTTCATGCAAGCTTCTGAAGAGACGCACCAAGGTTTCCTCAGAGTGTGTTGACAGAACGGGTGTAGAAGTGGAGCACAGCTTCACCAGCTCTTATATGTGTACGGGGCCTGACTTAGATTTTCAGGTCAAAGTACAGAACTCCAAGCCAAGTTGGAGCTCTTTAGCATGCATCAGTTTAGAGGTCAGAAACATTTGGACTTTTATTTTCTCTGCCCCCATTTTGAAACTCTAATAAACATAGTCTCTACGTTTCTGTCATCTTTGGGATGTGAGCAGAATGTTCTTAGACTGTACTTTAGCATCAAGATGACATACTTTTTAGTTAAGATTAGAACTATTACGATCCGAGAAAGACTAAAGATTTTAGCCACCGTCTTCCTGCACAAACATCCCAGCTACATTAACCACAGACCAAAATTAATGTGTGTTAAATGTCATCTTTTTTCCCCAACAACTGATTATTTAAAAATTAGAAATGTTATACCTGATCAAAACTATGATCAGGTATACTCTGAAGGCGCATATTCAAACTTCACACAAAAACCAGGAATCTGAACAACTAACATGTACATTCTTTATAAAAGAGTATATAGAGAATGAAAAAAAATCTTCAATAAGGCAAATAAATATTCTTGGGATGGATCTATAAAGCAGGTCTGATCAAAGCCTTGACTACAGAAAGGCACAATGTTATCAGTGGTTCTGATTAGCTCAACAATGCCAGGTCAGCAGCATAAAGGCTACCAGCTTTAAAGAACAGCTAAACCAATCAATAAAAGTGTGACACACAAAAATTCAATCATATTTGTTGTTTTTCTTCCATTTACATTACAGGAAAGTGCAAAGTATTTACAAAAGCAAACTAGCATGTTTTCTGTCAGAAACCAAAGATGTGTGGGATTAAGAAAAATAACTCAAAATCTTTTTGAAACATTTTTCTGCTGTAGGAGAAAAAAACATTTAAAAATAACCTGATTTGTGTGCGTATGTTTTACCAGAGACAGTAGACGTGCGTCTGAGGATGTCAGGATGCTGCTTCTGGTGTGTCCTCGAGTTGTGGACAGAGTGGGAAGGACTGGAGGACAAGCTCCGTCTCTCTGCCTGCCGCCGAGGAGGTGGGACGTCCGGCTTCTCCGAAGCTATGACCACTGGACGGCCCTCTTCTGCTCACACACAACGTCACATGAAAACAAGAAGATGGGCAGAGAAAAGGCGTTTTACCCTCTTGTACAGTCACATGTTTGTGGGTCAGGTGAGAATTTCCTTCTGTTTGCTTCCTGCAGGGTTCCTACACTTTCTAAAAACATTTCAGACTTTTCTAAACCGAGATTCCTGGAGTTCCAAATCATTCTTTGGCCAAGTTGTAAAATTTAAAAACAAACATTTTCTTTTAAACAGGAGATATTTCAGGTTTCAAATATCAATCTGTAAAACTGATTGATGAAGAGTTGCAAATTTGTGGAAATCTGAAATAATAAAAAATATGTATTTATAAATTGATTCATAATTGTGAAATAATTGCCAATTTTCCACAAATTAAAAAAAAAAAATCAACATTGAGTTTAAGTGACTAAACCTTTACCTCCAGTTGGCCGTATTTCTTACACTGCTGCTAATTTAAAAAGCAATCATGAAATCCAGGAGAGACTGAATAATGGATGAAACAAATAAATTGTGTTTTAAGAACAACTTTGTTTTACCTGAGACTCCTCCCCTTTCTCTCCCTCAGTCATCCATTTTTTCCATTTTAAAACATCAATATAATGAAATATTAACAGCACTAAAACACAAAACTAAATATTAAGAAGAATAAGTCAGTTTTTCTTATTTTTCCTTTTTAATTAAATTTTCTGCACAAAAATCTAAACTGTAAAAGAGTGATAGGTCTGGGCCAATGTAGTTTGATTCATGAATCTTGTGTCTACATGTTGACTTGATGAAGTGTAGTTCAGATGTTTTTTTGGGGGGCTGGGGGGGTGGGGGGGATTCACTCTGAGCCTCCATGCCAAGTCAAGGCAAATTTATTTCTATATCACATTTTCAGCAACAAGGCAGTTCAACATCATACAGTCACCAAATGTGAAACAATAAACATGACATTTTGTCTACTGCCATCATCAAAGGCAGCTCTAAGCAGGTGGGTTTTCAGCTTCAATTTAAAGAAACTCAGTCTTTCAGCTGTTTTGCAGTTTTCTGAAAGTTTGGTCCAGATTTAGAGCACATAGAAACTGAGCATGGTGCAGACTGGAGGACCTCAGACTACAAGCATAAGTCATGTAGAGTTCGGATCTCCCAGATTTAGATGCAAAAACACATCACTACTCACATGACATCCAAGAGTCCGTTACAGCGGAAACATAAAAAGTAAGTAAGTAAGGAAGCATTAAAAAAGTACAGAACATTTAAATCACTCAAGATTTATATCAACACGTTTAACAAATACAGCACATCGTGTGGTTTAAAGGACGATGGCCGCAGTTCCTTTACTGAGTGACATAAAGGTCAAAGTGCATTTTCGAAGCCAAATTTAAACAAAAATAATTAGGCTTTCAGTCAATAATGTAAACAACTAATTTAATTAGGTGCCAAAAAGCAGAAGCATGCCTACCATGTGCTGGGCAAGTCTCAGCAGCAGCACTGAATAACAGGAAACCTGGCTGTGACTCACTGAGAATGACAAGTGAACGACCAAAGGGTTTGCCAGTAACACAAACCCCTTTAACTCGTTTCCATGGTGAACAGTTGTTGTTAGAATTGTTCACTTGTAGCAAGAAGGTTCCACCAAACCAACAACTCTTGATTTCCTCCAATAACCTAAATATATGCATATTAGGTTAACTGGCCTGCAATAACACCATAGTGGTGTGAGTGTGTGAGTGCATGTGTGTGTTCTGTGATTCCCTCTATTCATCCATTAAGAGACAGAAAAAAAACTGCATATGTCACACACAGCTGTGCACTGCCGGTCAGCTGGCTCAAAAAACGCTATTTGTTAACAGGAAAAGAATTTGGCTGTTCAAAATACATCCATCACAAAAAACAGCATCATAATGTTGGAACACACACAGTATGTCTGATGAGCAGCTAATTACAGATTAGGTACCTGAGCGTTCAGCCTCAAACAGGTGGTTATGATAACATTTATTATACATTTGTGAAAGCTGCTCCTACATTTTTCCGTTTGTGAATTCCACTTAAGTTTATATATTTTAAGTATTAATATAAATACTCTTGATAATGTTCTTATAATTGAAAAAATTTTAACAGCAGTGAGAATAAGTGTTTCTCTTTTCAACAAAACCATTTAGAATAAAGCTAATCGTGCAACATTATGGAGCTTATTATATTTCAAGTAGTAAATATAATAATGTATATTATACTTTTTTAAAATGTATATTGAGGATAAACTCAAACAGTTGGATAGACTGAATACGAGCTGAAACATTAAAGCTTAGAGATACTGCTGGTGGCATTATTTAACGTGTTCTCTTACATAAAGCTGCCTCTTTTCTGAATGTAGGTTATTACAATCAATAGAATAATAGAAAATTTCCACAATATTATCACAATCACATATTTTTCTGATTTCAGGCATGATATAGATTTTTGTATAATTCAAAGAAACATTGAGCTCAGTTCTAGGGGTCAGCCTTACGACCTGACGGCTCTTTAACTTTAGCTAAAATGCAGATTTAGCCATTTTCAGTTTTTGTTTTATTGATTTTCCACAACTAAATTTGACTAATTTTACCGGTAGGATTTAGTATATCTAATATTCTTGTCATTAGGTTAGAAACTATTTGGAGTTTTTTTATATTTTTTGCAAATGTTTTATGTTTTTCTATCTTTTAAAACCAGAAAATAGAAATAAAATGGCGATTCTGTCCAAAAGACAACAAATTTGCAATAGTAGATATTTAAAAGTCGTCTTTTTTTAAGAGGCCATGAACCGACACCGACTCTAAACAAGTTGCATTACAGTGGACTGAGGGGAAAAATGGTAAATGTTGCAGACCCCCATTCAAGGCCTAGTCACAAGACCATGATCCATCCTGTTCACACCCTCCTGCTAATGATGCTGAACAGCTGCACTGGTAGCAACAGCATTCTGTAGAGCAGACATTCCAGGCCGTTGTGGACAAAAAAGTTCAGTTTGCCCTTTTCCATCCAAGAGTTCAGATGTTATTGAAGTGTGGATATGTCTGCAGCCCCATTGAAATTCCATAGCAGGCATGTTTCTGCAGTTCATTGCACAGATTGAGCACTTCTGTGCATAAAATTTGCTTTTTAGCTCCAAATTGACTGTATAGTTAACAGAGCTGCAAAGCGAATAAAAAAAAAAACACTTTCTGAGCTTCGGCTTTGGGACAAAAACTCTACCTTTATTGCTGAAACGAAACAAGTTGACGAATGAGCTGTAGGCGGAGCGGAGTGGAGGCTCATCCTGCTCCGGAGTCAGCGGCTTGAAGTGGGTCAGGTGTGAGGGGCTGGTGGGAGACGAGGCCGACGGCTCGATGTTCCACTCCGTCGAGGAAGATGACGAGGATTTGTCATCTGCAGCCATGACGCTGCTACCCCAGCTGCAAAAGAAACACACAGGGACACGGCTGTGAAGAAGTTCAAACTTTTGCTCTCCACTACTAGGAAAGAAATGTGAATTTTCCCAACATATATCAAGACATGAAAAATATTGAAATCCGATCTCCGACTTTTCCAGAAGCAGAGGAAGCCAGAGCTACAGTCAGTCTCTAGAAGTGTGTTAATCGCAAGAGCGGTAATAGGAAACATTCAAGAACAAGAAGCATAAAAGCAGTTAGTACTGCTCTTACCTCTGCAATCAGAGCAAATGTTCAGCTGTTTGCTTATTTATTTTGTTATTTCTTTTATTATTTGAACAGGGCATTAACACAAGCAGGAACTTCAGACAGTAGCTCTCATTATTAAGAAGTCGTGAGACAGATTTAAATCTCCTGGCGTTGGCAGGACTGCCGAGTTTCAGCTTCACACGAATCACTGGCAAAGTTCATCCTCTACAGGTCACACCTGCTGGGAGGAAATACTTCAGGTCTGGTCTACGTTTTGCTTCCAGATCACAGAAATATCTGGTATTAACCAGAACAGAAAATATTCCAGCTCAGCAGGAAATCACTTTACCCAGCCTGAGCTCCGTTTTGATACCAGACAAAGGGATCTCAGTAAGATTCATTTTCTACTTCCTTAAAACAATTTCCTCAAAGAGAAACGAGTGATTCTTTTTACCAGCTTTACATCCAGTTCGCCCTCACATCCCTGCTGCTGTCTAAATGAGCCCCATGGATTAAAGGCCCTCATGCCCCTTTAGCTCCACAGATGATCTGAACTCGTGACAGGAACTGGTGGCCCTCTGCATTAGCGGTCGGCTGACATCGTTAACTGAGACTCTGATGCTCCTGTCCTCTGTGTGCTCGACAGAAACAAAAAGGAAAAGATCAGAATCCTGGAGATTCTGCGGTGCTTACCTTCTGAAAAAGGCAATAGAGCTGGAGTTGGAAATTAATGCCATCTTGGATTATTACAGTGAAGAGAAAGCCGATGTAAATGGCATCACACTCCGCTCACCTGATCATATGATCAAAACAGACCGCAGTTTTATAGCAAAGTCCCAGACCCGGAAAACGGAAAGCACCGCCCTGACACTGTCAGAGACACCAGGGAGATGATAGAGAACCGCGAACACTGGTTTTTAACACAGACACTAAAGAGACACTGGGCAGATTCAGCTAGATTTGTTATGAGTAAATTAAAAGTGTCAGTACATTTGTTACATAATGGGTTACTTTTATTAATAACTTAAAGATAATGTTATGACTTAGAGGCTTATCATTCGCAGGAGAAGAGGGGAAACAAAGCTTATCAATCTAAGCTGAGAGTTAGCTAATGTCAACAGCAGCTGATGCCTATCAGGCTGTATGCAGTTAGCTTCGAGTGCTAACTAGCCGGGAAGCTGCATCTGCGTTGGTCGGTGAAGAGTAAAAGCGAAATGTAAAAACAAGCAGGTTACCTATTAACTTTATGAAGTTGACATAACTGAGAGTAGAGGGAGACTCCAACTCCTGAAGTGGCTGCAGCTGTCAAACATTTGGAAGAAGCCGACTCCCTTAAAACAACGAGCAAGCCCAGTCCTGACTAATCAAGCACCGAGCGTCGTCAGACGATAGCCCGAGAACAGACAGCTTCAGCTGCAGTCCGAGACATCGATCGAACCCTAAAACTATGCATTACTCATTTCACTCCAAGTATTCAGTAATTTATCAGAAACATTACTAAAAATAAATAGTTTAAAATAAGAATTTAAACTAGAAATTTGCCAAATGATGTTTAGACATCTTAAAGAAGAGTAGAATATGATGTTTAGCAAAAAAATCATACAAAACCATGGAACATGTTTTTATTATTTGGAAATATGTTAAATACATTTTGAATATGGAAGTTTGAACAGGAAATCATGCGGCTGCTCAATTAAATAGTAATGAAGGAAAAATACATTTTTTTAAATGGTCTCATTAGGAGAGGTTGAGGAAAAATAAGTATTTCAATCTAAGAGATGACGGTAGTGCAACAATAATGGACGCAAAAAGATAATGACGAAGAGGTTCACGTTAGTGCGCATGCTCGGAAGCTCGGCGGAATTTTTGTTTGTTTTTGAAGAGAAAGAAGTTTTCAGTCTGAAATGACAGGCGGTGCAAAGCTGATACATTCTTGAATACAGTAGTTTGTGTCGTTCCCTTCCAGGATTTTTCTGTTTTAGAAGATAAGCGCTCCAACTCGAGGACTTTCATAGACGGTAAGGCTGGACAAAGTTAGGACAGAAACTACCAGCTAGCTAATTTGTGACTAGCTATGATGGAGTGTTAGTTTAGGGTGAAATGGGGACCTTTCCTGGTTAAAACGTTGATATTCGTGCTTCTGGGTTTATCTTTGACAGTTGTTTTAACGCGATACTTCAAAATGTGTATAAAAAACTCTTAATAGAATTAGCATTTAATGCTATTAAATGCTAAATGGGGACATAAGAGAAGATATGTAAGAGTCTGATGGTTTTAACATGTCTTGTATGTTTTTGTTTCATTACTGCTAAAAAGCTAAAGCCTCTGTCTTCCCTCAGGTTTCTGGCTTCATATATTCCAAGTTGCACCTTTTTTTGTGTATGTTTTTAATCCATCAGTGTGATGATGCCTCCCAGGAAAACGATGACACCATCGAAGCAGGCATCAGCTGTGGCTTCAAAGATCAAAAACAAACTTATCAGTGGGTTTATTTATTTAATTTCTTTTTGCGATCAATAAATTGAAATTGAGTTTGGTTATTCTCCATCTGATTTGTGTTGCGGCAGTCACAGACATTGAGCAGTGTTAACACCGTCTTTCTTTCACACCAGACACCTCCTCCTTCTTCAAGGTCTCCCTGAAGACCAACAACAAGGCCCTGGCTCTCGCTCTGCAGGCCCAAAAGGAGAAGAGCAGGCAGCTTGAGATGGAGGTGGTGCTCCTGCAAAAACAGGTCAAAGATCTCTGCTTCCAGCTGGCCACCAAGAAACACAACCAAAGGAAACTGGTGAGTGCGATGCCTCAGATGATGTGGGGTTTAGTTTGACCATCATCTGGTTCACTGCTTGCTGTTGTTCTGCTCCTACAGATGCTCATCTTGAAAAATCTCCATAATAACACTCTGGACATGATGGCAGAACTCGCTTCTGACGACGTAAGACATAGAGCATAGAGTCACCTCTCAGATTATAGTTTTACCATAAGATTGTGTTTTTCTTGCTTAAATGTGACTTTCGTCAGATGAACTTCCTCTGATTTTGACCGCATCATGATGTACATGACATGCAATGTTTTTTTTTTTCTTTTTTGGCTTTTTACACTGAAATTGTAACTATTATGATTTATTCCAACAATTGTCTGTTAACCTCAATGTAAATGGAGGAAAATAAATCAGATTAATGAAAACAAAGTCTGAGATGACTAAATACATCTCAAAGTCCATAGATAAATCTCAGGAACCTGAAGTTGCTTCTAAATGCTCAGAATGGATTGTCCTGCTTTCCAAAGCTCTGGCCTGTATCTGGAGGCTAATTGTCCACATTTCACCTGACCATGCTCTTTCCTCTGTTTTTTATACAGTCATGGTAAAACGTTTAAGGGAAAAGCAAAAGGTTTTTAAGTTTTTTGTAGTGAAAAGGAACTAACCTTATAGTCTAGAATTACTCAGGACAAACCAGTTGGCAGGAAAAAAGTTAACTCAGACAGGAATTTAACTTCCCTGTTGAATTTTTTTTAAAGATTTTTTGTAACTTTCTTCAAAATAGAAGTTTACATACATCTGGCCATTATCAGTGATAATTATCTTTTAAGCTGTATGACTTGGATCAAATGTTTGGTCTCTATGTATTCAGTACCATGTAAGGTAAAATATTGATTAGGAGACTATTTATTCCCCCTGCTGTGGGATCCAAAGCTCGACTTCTAATCTAGAAAATCTCAATAAAGACCAATATGTTGATGCATCTGAACTTCTGAAGCTGAAAATGTGTGTTCCCTCAGGATTCTCCAAGACTGTCGGAGAGCTGCCACTTCTCAACGGATAAAAACAAAGAGAACGATGCAGCAGCGTGGTCAGAAGTTCCTGCTTTTGCTTTTGTTGTGTCCTTGTAGGTGTTGTAGTTTCCGTGGACATAAATTATATCTGACGGTTATATTTCTGTATTTCTATCTTATACACAGTAAACCTGAAACGTTAAAGAATCCTTTCTGCCACAACAAAAACATGGAAGCAACACCAGGTCTGCCAGAAGGAAACCCTCATCTGGATGTTTTAAGTGTCCTAACCAGATGCAGCATCTCCTCTGATAATTTCCATGGTGGGTCATTTGGCATCATTCAGTGCAGTGTTTCAAATATGTGCTGCCTCACTATTAATGAATGTCTTTTTCCAGAAAACACTGAGGAAAGGCGTTTGAGTCAACGTGTTCAACCCACTCAGACAGGATCGTGTTGTCCACCCCGCAGCAGCCTGAGGAGTGAAGTGGAGCGCCTGTCCAGAGTGTTGTCCCAGTCCAGCTCTGAAATAAACTCTGTCCTCTGTCCTCAGAACAATCAAACACATGAAAACTTCACAACATCCCTTTCTAGTGACGTAAATGCTCCAAGTGTATCTGCCTCAGAAGCTGAGCCTCAGCTAGCAAAAGCCGATAATACTGTCCTTCTCAATACGTCGATGGAGATTACGTTGAGTAACGCAGTTGAAATCGTGACCGTGGAAACCAAAGCCAAGAAGAAAGGTCCTTCTCGTGAGACAAAAGGCACAAAGAGTCAACAGGCGAGTTCCAGTCCAGAAATCCAGAATGGTCTCAACCGCAGACAAAATAAGGAACCTGCGGAAATTTCTACTTGCATAAATAAAAAACCAGAAGATAAAGACTCAGAAGTTCTTGTGGTACAATTACCCAAAAAACGCAGCTATAATAGGAAAACATCTCGCATCCCCAAGCTTGACAATCGTCAGAAGACATCCAAGAGCGACACTGACTCCTTTGACCCTGTCTCACAGGAATTTGATAATTATTTTTCCAACTCTAAAGTTAGCTTGTTGAAGGCTGGAGGCAGTGAACCTGAAGAAGGTTCGGAAGGTCCTAAAATCACCTACAGACGGTCCAGAACTAAAGTAAGGAGGCACTCTATGGTCATTCAAAAGACCCCGTCAGTCCGTCTCTCTCATGATGACGAGAGCCAACGGTCTGAATCGAAGAAGGTCCACGGTGAAGAGGAAGCGGAAAACACAGAGCCACCCCCACCACCTCCAGTTCAGGTGGATGGAGGTCCACATCCACTGGACTTCCATCCAGTGGAGGTGACAGGTCTGGGGTCAGAGGAGAATCAGCCTCCTGTAGCCAGGAGGGAAACAGAGACCAGACCAAGATGCAGAGGAACTTTTGTCATCTCTGTTCTTAGGGACAGTAACTCCCCAGGTCTGGATTGTGACATGATGCTTCCTGGAGAGCCTCACTGGTCAGCTGAGGAGCTGCTGGAAGATCTGGCTCAGAGTTCTGGCAAAAAACGTTTCCAGGCAGATCAGCAGACGGAAACCTGCAGTGCTTCAAAATGCCCTCTGGTGGAAACAACAGAGCATAACATGGAAGTCCTGCCAGCAGATGAATGCGACCGTTCAGAGAACCACACACGTAAAAAATCCAGACGAGACAAAGCAGGAGGCTCCAGGAACAGGATGACATCATCACTGGAGAAGTGTGCTGATGGTTGCAACTCCAGGCAAAAGAGAAAAACAAGCAAAAGCAGCAAAAAGGTTTTATCTGAAGATGAATCTGGTCTGCAACCCGTCTGTAGTGAGGAGCTTCTTCTTTGCAGCCCTTACAGTCTGGAGGTCAGGAAGGAAGGTGAAGAGGATTTTCAGATGCTCCTCAGCCATGATCATTATGACATTGGTAAAAATCCACCTGATCCTAAAGTCTCCAAAGGCAGGAATGCTCCAAAACCACAGAGGAAGACAAAGCTGCACACAGCAACCGGAACCAGGAACCTAAGAGAGACGTTTGTCATCGACAGACGGACATCTCAGGACAAAAGCAAGAGTATTTCTGTCAATAGCACAAGGACATCCGTTGCTAGTAATGACACGGCTCATCTGGATGCTGGCTTTTTGTTAATGGATGTGCAGCCGTCATGGCTGCTTGGAGAGCTCAGCACTGTGGATCCAGAATCCAATTCTGTACCCAGCTCTCCAAACAGGAGCCCATCATGCAGGCTGGAGGTGACTGAGGTGTCAACTAGAGCCTCACCAGGTGGGTGTCCCCCTCTACTGTCAGTAGACGTTCTGTCCGTATCAGAGTTTACCTTTGAACTCTGGTAGATTCCCCCCAACAGGGGAAAACTGTAAACACAAAATGTAATCTGGTCTGACTTTGGTTTAGCTGGCAGCTAATGTTTTGCTGCTGTGCGTTGCAGCAGGAAGAGTTCTAACAACGGTCACCAACACCTTTCCAAACCCATGTGGTGAAAACAAAGGAAGAAGCAGGAGAAGGGACTGTGTGGTCAGCTATAAGGAGCCACCACTGAACAGGTGAGAACGTTGGGTAGCACTGAAAGGGACTCGGAGAGCAACGCAGGCTATGTGACCAGTGCTACAGTGACACTGGTTACTCAAAGCTCCAGCTATGTTACTGATGTTTGCTTCAGAGGACCACGGGTCTGGTTAAACCTTCTAGATATTCTGTAAAGTCCCCTCAACCCAGATCTAGAGACTTCTTTGGCCAGGTCTTGCTGCAAATTCCAGTTGGCTTTATGTCAGGACTTTGACTGGGCCATTCTCACAACTGAGCACTAAACCATGCCAGTTAGTATTGCACTGATAAATCACCCAGCTAATAAATTGATTGATTTAATGTTTTCTTAAATAATTTTGCAATTTGTTTTCTGAAATCAGGTTTATTTGTATCAATATGTTGGCTCCTGATCCATTAAGCTCATTTACACAAAGGCAAAACAGTTACAGAGTCACTGGAGGATGGTTAGAACAGAACTGTAGATGTTATCTAGGTTTCAACAACCGACCTACCAATACTAGTTTTATGATTGGTCAGATCATCCAGATTTGTCTTTGTCTTTTGAATAAAGAGAGAAAATGGAACGCAGTGCTGAATTTATGTTTTTGTTTTTTGTGTGTTCCCCCCCCAAACAGGAAAATTAGACGTGGGGATGATTTTACAGAGAGCACATTCCTGAGTTCTACGGTGTTTAAAGACAGGAAGAAGAAGAAGAAGAAGAAGAAGAAGACGAAGCAGTAACAAAAACCAGTGGGGTGGGCTGTGGACAAACGTTTTTTTTTTCCTTGTGATAAATCCAATGTTCTAGTTTCCTGCAGCGTTTCAAAAAGTTATTTGAACGCTTGTCATTTTAACTCAGAATGTGTTCAAATTTGTAGTATTAAGACTTTTTAGATTTTTCACATTGGGGCTGTAACAGCTGTTTGCTCCTGATGGGAGGCCAGCTGTAAGTGATTGAGTGGAAGCTGATACCCTGATACTCCCTGTGATGTTCAGATGTTCAGTGTAGCCAACCATATTTAGGATTTGCTGTGTGAGCATGCCAAGTGAAGATCTCCAAACTCCACTTTCTGCTCCATCAGCTTGTGTTGTGAGTACAAATCTTAACATCTTAGATCTGTTGAAGTTTCTTTGTTTTTTTTATTAAACATGTTTATCAAAAAACTTAAACTTGAGTTTGTTGGTGTTTTTTCTTAATTCTGACTGAGATCAAGTCTCCTACCTGTTAAACTCAGAACTCTATTTACCTTCAGGAAGTATTCATACCCTTTCACTTTTCTTGCTCATATTTATTTAATGAAAAATAGCTAGAAATGTTGCCATTTCTTTTCGATGTAAAGCAAATATTTCAGTTATGAAAGTGTTTCTTTTTATTCTTGTAGAATTTCCTCTGACAGCAGTTACAGCATCAATTAGGTCCTACCAGTCTCTGGTTCAGACTGTTTACTTTTACAGCATGTAAAATAAGAACTGAAATCCAAAAGAGCATTGATTGTGTCTTTGGCCCTATTCCATTTTGAACACATCACTATTTCTTTTCTAATTGTGCCATTTGCCCAAAATTCTCACCTGATGTTGGTAACAACCCAGCAAGTCGACACATTCAGCAAAATAAAACTCTTAACTATAAATGTCGTGCAGTAAAACAAAATAGCACACAGAACACAAATACATGGAAGTTTAAAAGGGTTATGAAATGTAGCTCAGATCTGTCAGTAGAAAGCAATCCTGCAGCTTCCAGTGAGCACTTTTGAGGAAGTGGAAAACCTCATTGCACTATCAGCTGACCATGTCCAGGTGCTCAGAGAAAACTCAGAACAGTTTTCCTAGAGACATGAACCACGTCAGAGAACCTGGAATTGGCAAATACGGCTATTTCAAAAGAAAACAAGGAGATCATGAAACACCCATAGCTTGTATTACCATGAAAATAAAAGTCTTGAACTTGTAGGCCAACCTGGAAAATGCTGGAACAATATGATTTGGACAGATGAACATAAAATTGAGCTATTTGGATGATGTAGCACACAGTGATGATTGGAGCTCAAATGGTACTACTACATTTCACCTCAACAATAGAGCAAACAGATGCCGTTTCTCACAATATAGCACTGGAAGGAAGGATGAATGGACAAATGATTCAAGACATTTAAAAAAAAATGAAATTAGGTATCCTGGATCTCTACAACTGACTAGTGTAAGCACTACTTCTGGTATCAAGCATGGCGGTGGAACGATGACTGGACAATTTTTTTCAGCTATAGATTTAAGAGCATCCTGCAACTGTTAAGTTGCAGGATGCAGGTTCTCAGCAATTGTTTCTTGATAGCTGAGAACCTGGGCCCTCTGGACAAAGCAAAGTGTAGTACAAGAGGCTTGTTTTCAATCAAGAAGCAAAATGATTCTACAGTATAATTAAAATTTAGAACTGAAAATTTCCTTTTTCTTTCTTGTAACGATGGATGCTTTCAGCAAAGTACACTTTATGATTATAAAACCCATTGGGCTTGAATCACCATGCAATTGCAATGAATCTTTTCTAAGCTGTTATTGGTTCTATCGCTTAAAAATCCAACCTTGAAATTTTTGAGCCCATGTGAATGAATGCAGGGGAGAGTTTTGGTCGACCCCTTTCTGTACCCACGTATTCCTTCCAAAGGCTAATGGGAGCGAAGCCATTCTTTAGTGGTCTATGAAGTCATTTAGCTCTCATAGGACCAATACATTTGACAAACAAGACAACCAAAGATTCACATGTCCTCACACTTCAGGGCAATCTATACAGTCAGCATATCCCCACCCTGTGTTTTTGGGCTGATGGAGGATTCAGGCAAAACCCACGCACACCAACAGGGAGAACAAGCAAATTCAACAAAGAAAGGTCCAATCTGGTATTTAAATCCAGGACATTCTTGCTTGAAAACGTTCCATCTTAATATCAGTGAGTTTTAATTGCTCACTTTGTTTAAAAATAGTTTTCATTTCTCTGTGTCTGCAGGACTGACACATAAACATTTGACTCTGAAAATGGAGACAAAGCGACTCAACAGAGACATTCAACTTCTCATGCAAGTTGATCTCAAAACTCCATATTGCGTCAGGGATATTAAAAATGGCAACAGGTGAATGTTTTTCTGCCATCCAAACAGAAGTAATTACGTCGGTCAGAAAATCCTGGAAATCCGAGTGGGAGGGGATGCACAACAGTGCTTGATGACTTGATAATAAACCTGCAGTGCTGCTCCACTGAAGGACATTCTCCATGATGAACCACACTGGTATCTATCTATATGTATTGTTACAGGCTCAGTATCATCTTGCCATCGGTGATGCCTTGTGGTGGTTGAACAAAGACAGTCGATGTGTGCTTGATGCAGACATTATGTACGTACCAGAACAAAAACATCTAATACAACACTTACGCAACATTTTCAGTGTCTGTGGGAACATAACCATGAACTTAGTTTGTTTAGATTATCAGTGAGAATGCATTGATGCATTCTCACTTATAGTGTTTCACTTCTGGCATCCGTACGTTATTTTGTCGCTTAACTACTTCCACTATCTTTCACTAATTCTACTAATTTATATATCAAAACGTTC
>CAEGAF010047568.1:0-23361 GCA_903067075.1 Micropoecilia bifurca
TCTATCTATCTATCTATCTATCTATCTATCTATCTATCTATCTATCTATCTATCTATCTATCTATCTATCTATCTATTTATCGCTTTGATATATCGAAATAGTTCATATAAAAGTTAGAGTAAATATTCCCGAGAAAGATTTATGTCTTACATTTCTTACTTTAAATCTTCAAAACATTCTCTAAAGTCAGTTTTTACGCACACATTTCTAATTTTCCGCTCCTGTCAGACTTTTTTCTTTCACTTTCTGTCCCGCACCTGAACGCAGACAGCAGAACCCCGCAGCTCGGACCCGACACTCACCATGAACGAGCTGATGGTGGCGGCGGCCCGCGGCTCTCCTCCGTACGGCGAGTGGGAGCCGAATCCGGGGGAGGAGGAGGTCGCGGACGAGGAGTACGGAGCGAAGGCTGAGCCCTCGGTCCTCTGACCCAGGATGATCCCGGAGCTGAAGGGCAGAGCCAGGGACACGGAGGGCTGGAAGAGGAACCCCTGGGGATAAGCCATGACGGAGCCGGACACCTTTACGCACAGACGAGCTCACATCGGAGAGTTTCCCCGCTCAGAAGGAGGAGAGCGCGGACCGGAGCATCCAGGAGCATCGCAGGTGCGGTTCAGGTGCAGGCTGAGTTTCTGCAAGCGCTTCTCCACTCCGGCTGCCGCGGAACCCACGGACACACTGAAGACACGCAGAGGGAGGAGAGGCTGAGCTCCTCCTCCTCCTCAGACACGCACCTCCTTCACTTTCCGACGCTCCCGCCTCAGCAGAGCCACGCAGGTGAACACTTAGAACACCTGAGCTTTGTGGTTCCCAACCTGAGGTTCGGGGACTCTGGGTTCAGCTGCTAACAGGGAAGGAGGTCAATTTCTTTCACCTCCTAAACTTTCTTTTGAAAATAAAAATCTGTTTTATAGTTAAAAAGTGTTATGAGTTAAACCCTCAGCTATTACTCAGCTAATTTAACAGATGAACAACAATTCAATTAAAAAAATATTATTTTACTTACTGAAAAAGTTCATTTAAAATGTCATCAAACACAGAATATGGAAAGAGTGACAAAACAGAGTGATGCAGATAAAGGGAAAAAGTTACTGTCACGTTTCTGTGATGCAAATGTTGCATTTAGTGAACATGGAAAAAAGAATGCTGCATTCACTGTCCTAACGGAACAAAATGTTGCAGTCATTGTGGTTACTCTGCAAAATGTTGCTTTCTCTGTCAATACTGCAATCAATCACTGTCATAATAGAATAAAATGTTGTATTCACTGACATTATGACAAAATCCTTCACTTTTTGTCAATACTGGACTAAATGCTGCATTCTATGTCATTATGGAACAAAAGGCTCCACTCACTTTTCTTACTTAATTTGCTGAACTCACTGTAGTTGATGGTAAGAAAGATGCTGCATTCACTGCCTTTATTGGACAAAATGCTGGTTATTGTCACCATTGAGCATAATTATGTTTTCACTGTCTTTGCCAAACAAAATGCAACATTTACTGTCATCAGGGAAAAAATACTGCAGCCATTACCAGGAAAAAACTGGATTTTATGTAATTTTAGAACATCTCTAGTTGTTAATGTAGAAAAAAAATGCTGTAGTTAATATAATTTTTAATAAAATAATGTGTTTTTGACAAATGAATGCATTCAACCAAACAACATATTCACTGTCACTGACAAAATACATTTAACTATTAGATTTCTTTGTTTTAGTGTTGTTGTTTTGACCATACTCTCTTGTTAGAAGTTATGCAATAAGGTAAATATTGTTTAAAAAGTACAATTTCTAAACAAAATGGATTATCTGTGACCTATTAGATGGTAAAATACAGTAAAAACTAATCCATGACGAACTTTGCAAAGTTGTAATCAGCTTTTTGTAAAGACGTGTTGAATTCATTCTTTGCAAAACAATACAATCAGGAATAATGATCAGAGTGACGGTTATGTCTCTGTCAGTTGCATTTTAATCTAGAATATTTTATTATTAATGTCACCAGCTGAAATGTTCAGAGTGACACCATGAGTCTGACTCCCTGTGGGGTGTGTTCAAATGAACGCGACTCTTGAAGTCGTAGAGTAAAAGATCTGAGTGTTAATCTGATTTGTAGGCTCTATAATTAGCAGAGCAGAAGCCTTTTCTCTCAGCAGGAAGAGTGAAAGATCCGTCACTGCTCGTCAGTGGTGTGTTTGCAGTCAGGAAGAGAAGTGGGTTTCCTCTGTTTGGACGAGCAGAATCAGGCCGGACTCTTCACATCTACAGGCGAGAGTTCAGTTGGAGGGCCAAGCTCTAAATTTATCACCTGGTGAGTCTGACTACACCTCAGCAGATCCCTAACTGTCTGCTCTATGTTCAGTCCATGCAGGTTGATAATCTTTGGAGTAACTATGGGAAGATGGATCATTTATGAGAGTATTTTTAAAAGGTGGAAGCCACATTTTCCTGTCTTTGCTGCAGTAGAGACCAACAACAAAGCTTTTGTCTTTGTTTCTGTATGAAGAAGATCCCAAAAAGTTTCAGTTCATTGTTAGGAATGAAAAAAAGTTCAACCTGATGCTGGTATGGATTATGTTCACGGGTGAATTGAAAAGACTTTAATAGTTGACACAAAATTTAATTGAAAGCAAGAGTTGGAGGTTTGGTGTGTTCAGGGACTTGGACATTTTGGAGCCTATCAAGCGTTTAGTGAATTCCCCTAACAAGACATTGTAGCAGTTATTCAGAAACAGGATTATGTAAGTAGTTTAAATGAAAGGTTTCTGTTTTTATTGTGTTTGGGGTTGAATGAGGACTCCAAGACTAAAGATCTCAGAGGATGTTTAGTCATTTTATCAATGAAACTGCAGAGCATTGTGGAAAATAATTTGATAAAGGTGAATCATGAAAATCATCGAAAGGTAGTGGACTGAGTACACAACCCTGAGGCACTCCATGTTTGACTGACAGGCTGGGAAGGTGAGTGAGTGACAAGAAAACCAGGTGTGATTAATTAGTGGAATTCAGTGCAATTGAGGAAGAATGTCAGCAGGGGAGGTAACACTAAAAAACAAACATGGAGGGAACAAAACAGGTAATAAACAACTAAAAATATCAACACAAACGAATGAAAAATTACAAAAACACCAATGGAACAAAAAACAGAAACTCAAAATAACCAATTTTAGCTGTTTTCAACAAATAACAAAACTTTTCCAGCATCCATTGTACAGCACACCCAGCAGATAAAACAGCCGACCAAATGTGCCAGAGCTCAGCTTGGGTTGCTAAGTAACAGGCTGAACCTAACCAGGGTTGCTAGGTAACGGGTTGGGCTTCATTGTGGTTCTGAAGGTTTTTGAATGGGCTCATTTTTCAGACACCAAAACAAATTAACTTACTGCAAAAAACCGGCTAGGCGGAGTTTTTAAGCGCTTGAATTATTTTTAAAAACAGAGAATTTTGTATTCTAAATCCCCTTTAATTAATTTTGGTTAATATATATATTGTAATTAGATCACATATTATTTGGACTGATTGAAAATATGAAAAAAAAACCCTAAAATACCAGTGAAGGCAAATTAAATCACAGAAAAATATTAGCTCCAACCAAATATAATCCAGTTCAAGTCGAGCAGAAGTTGGTGTCCTGACTGGGACTATAATCTGTTTACCAGCCGGAACACCCGGCTCAGTTTTCCTGCTGAATCAGCTGAAAGTTTCTCTGTTTAAAGCATGAAAACATCTACGCAGCTCTCGCCTCGGCGCCGAACGACGGTTGATCCGACCCAATGAAGCCAGAGTAATGTGCAGCGCTCCTCACCAGCCTGGCAGCATTGATTGGTGAAATGATGCGAGCTGCTCCTCTGCTGCAGCAGATTGGATGGTATTTTCACGCTTCTTTAAGCACCTTTCATTAGAGCCCTCAGTGGCAGGACAGGTGAACAATCTTCTTCGTCTACTTCTGCTTCTCCTGCAGGAGGAAGCAGTGGCTCAGAAAAAGGTCTAATTACTCTTTCATCATTGCAGAGTGGAGACCCCAGCAGGCCTGAAATGACTCTGTGGTGCAGCTTTATCATATCAAAAAGTTATGTCCACAATTTGCATGAACAAAGTTGAATATTCAGGGAAATGTGCAGCTATTCTCAGAGGTACTTTGTGAGGGTTTTCACATGAAAGGAGCTTGGTTTGTTTTCTTGCAGCAGCTCATAAATGAGCTCAGCCCGCGGGGCAAATGTCCAGAGGTTACATAAAGACAGTGTGTTTAATTAATTGGAAAACACTCTTCTTTAATAGTTATTATTCAAGTCTGAAATGCGCTCCTTGTTATCTGAGCTCAGACATAATTACCACCCCTGGGACTCCTCTGCTAAGTGTTAGCAGAGAGATTCTTCACAGAGCACATAATAATTTCAGTGATGTAAAGGTCTGCTGTTAGTTTACACGCTGCACATCTCTGAATTTTATCTGTCATTGAGCAAACAGGAAAACTTCTGAGAAACAGGAACCGCAAGATCTATTAATGTGTGCTTCTGATTCCATCATCCATCATGTCTCTCCATTTGAAGTTTTGCTCTCTCAATTGTTTGGCTTAGTTAACAAAAGATGGCCAGAGGCCCATAGACTCATACGTTTAGTTACCTTCTTACTCCATCTTAATGGAGTGAAAATAGTCTCAAAAAGATTTGTGCGTGCGTAAAAAGATTTGTGATTTGTGTGTGCGTAAAAAGATTTGTACGTGCGTAACAGGATTTGTGTGTGCGTAACAGGTGATTTGTATGTACTTTTTCATCATGTATAGGTGTAGGAGAAGGTTTATTTTATTTTTTAATTTTACAAATTGAGTATTACGCACGCACAAATCTTGGACAAAGGACTATATTGCTTTAAGGAAATGAATTAAAATCACATAAGTTAGTTCACGAGATAAATCATTAGAAAACATGGCACGTCATCATCCATCGTCCTCCTACCTCTTTCCTCTTGTGTTTGTCTTTTCCGCCAGTAGTAAAGTCTGCTATATTCCTGCAGTGAGTGTTTTAGTCCCATTCTCAGTTTTTACACTTTTTAGAATACGTCCCACCTTGCTAATCTGTGTTGGGTGAATAATGCAACTTTGTGAAGTTTTATTAGCCATTTTGCTCAGTGAATTTCTGTCTGTGTGTGTCTCCCCTCAGAGTTAAAATGGAAGATGTCTCTAAGCCTCTGTCACCTTCAGCTGAAGAGTCTCAAGATGACCAAGAACTGATGCCAGACCAGAATCCAAAGAGTCTTGGAGATGAAAAGGACCAGAAATGTTGGCTGGTAAATCCAGATGAAGATGATATTTCTAACAAAGTGCTTGAAGACCATCTGGATCATGAACCAAAGGTCCAGACAGAAGACAGATTTCCAACACAGACTTATGAAGAAGACTCATCAGGACAGTTAGAGTTCAGTCCAGTTGCAGAGGAGAAGACCCAGGACTGTATGGACGAAGGTGAGCAGAAACTGTAAAGCTTCTGCAGAGTTTCTTTATTATTACTTATCTAGGTAAATGACATTGGTTTACAGGAGAGTTGGGTCGGACTTTCTAGCCCAGTTCAAATCTTACCTAAAGAACAGTGACAATAGGTAACTTCTCATTGGACAGAAATCGTGGGTGGGGTACCCCAAGGTTCAATCCTGGGACGCCTTCTATTCGATATGCTCCCACTAGCTCAGGCTATCATAGGAAGTAAGATTGGCCATCATAACTATGTAGGTGATACACAACTCTACATTATGATGCCACCAGATTGAAATGCCTTGAACAAATGAATGTGTGGATGTCCCATAACCTTTTCCAGCTGAACAGAAACAAAACTGAAGTTATTATCTTTGTGCCTCAATAGGTACATAGATAGAGTGTGCTGATTCTAGATCTAGAAACGATTTAAAGTCAGCACACAGCTTCAGTTATTGTAGCTAGAAACTAGTTATCAGGCCCTAAATCTGGGTGTAGTGATGGACTCAGACCTGAACATTCAGAAACACATAAAGACAGTTACAAAGTTGGGTTTCTATTACCTGAAGAACATTTGCAGGAGTAAAGGACTAATGTGCCAACAACCATAATTGGTTACTGTGTCATGTTTTTAAAGTGTAAAGCAATTTGACCTACATTGTTGCTGAAAAGGTGTATAAAAATAACCTTGAAATAAGCTTGATTTTTTTTGGCTCAAGACCCTACAGAGTAAGGCTGAATGCATGATTTGTTTGTTAGGGTTAAAGGAGAAAACATCTTCTTCCTTCCCAAAACGCATAAAAGTTTCAATTGGACATATTTTACACTAATTGTTAAGCATGGTGGTGGGGGGATAATGGTCTGAGCTTCCCCTCCTCCATATGATCTGGAATCAAATGCGAGGGTGAAGCTTGACCAAAACTAGATTATTAATAAACTGATGGTCCTGAAAACAACAACAAATCTGTAATGGTCAAATGGGTCAAAAGCACAGATTAAAGACCTAGTCAAAGTCCAAACTATTCCTGGACTAAAATGCTGAACTGGGACCTTCAGAAAGCTGTGCAGAAACATGCGCAAGCTTCAATAAACTCACATGGTGTCTGCGCATCCTTAAAAAGTCTGACATTTGTTTCACTAAAATAAAGGCCTCAAAATATTTAAAATTTAAAAACATTCACAGCAACATGTCTACAAAGTTCAGTTCGTTTGTGGAGGTGTGACTGTGTAATCGAACTCTGATGCAGAACAAAAAAGTGAACTCTGGTTGGCCAAAAAAAACCTAGGTGTCCGTTTGATTGAAGTGAACTCTGATGTGGTTCAAAAGCAAATGTGAATGCTAAGTGGACCAGAGTCTGCTCCACAAGCAGGAAGTGGACTACAGTGTAGGACATTCTGGGTAAATACAACCAAAACAAATGCAAGAGTCTATCTAGAGCAGTGGTTCTTAACCTTTTTTGAGGTACCGAATCCCCCAGTTTTATATGCGCATTCACTGAACCCTTCATATTCCCCCCCGCCGACACAAAAAAGACTTTGCAGTATTCTGATTTAGTAATATAATCATATTAGCTGTGTTACCACCCCCACCCACTAGAGGCAGTAGCAAGTATTAGGTCTTTTGCCAAAGACAAAATCCTACAACTACTAAAATCTGATGCTATTCCATTTTCATTTACATTTTGTGAAGAAAAAAGTTGCAGTCAGAATTTTCTCCAGAGGTTTTTGTGTTGATTTGTTCCGTGGTTCTTGGCGCAGCGCCCCTACAGGCGAGGTGGGAAAAACCTTTTAAAGGTTTTGGTTTGTTTTGACAGTCCAGTATGAAATTGAACCACATCAGTTGAAAATGTAACAAATATGACAATTTTGTTACCCAATCAAGTCGACCAGACTACAAAGTGTGAAAACAGTCTGTAGAGAGCACTGCAAAATGTGCAACCTTCTTCTGTACATTTCTATTGTTATACAAGTCTTAAATTTTACTCTTTATGGTTTTTAAAAAGCCTTTGAAAGTCTTGGATTTGAGTTGGTGCGGCCCTGTTCAATCAACACTTTAAAAAGATGGGATAAAATTCCGGCTGTGAGAAACGGGTGAATTCAGACAGAATGCCACCAGTTGTTGCAGCAAAGTTGTGATTTTCTCTACTTTGGTGGTGGGGAATCTGATGTGTGTTTTTTATACACCTGAGGTTAAACTATATTAATTTAAGAACCTTCAGTTGAGTTTACGTCTTATAAACCCCAAACCAACACATTAAAACTTTCCCTGTGCCGGAGATGAACCTGCCTTCTCAAATTGAATGAGAGGTTGAAGGTTTTAGATAGATCCTGTGAAAATAAAGCATCAATCCACAGTTTAGACTGTTTCTGCAGAGAGTTGAGCACTGAGAGCCTGGGAGGTGTGAGTCTGCAGTCGGCCAAAGTGCACCAGGAGAACCACGGCAGGAAGCTGGTTGAAGTGCGATAACACCTTTATTCTGGGAGGCATGTGCTCTTCTGCACTGTGAGCGCTGCGGCTTTAACATGAAGACCGAGAGCCGAAACAAACGGCGAAGAGGCCTCAGAAACAAGCAGAAACAGCTCAGAAAGTCGCAGCTTCACCGCAGTCACTGCTGCTCTGATGATGTGACAATACCTTGCTTCAGGATCGAACAGTACAAAGCTGCTGATTCAGGAACAAAAAATGAGAATCTGTGAGTCTGCCGTCAACCTGAAAGAGAAGTGACACAAACAAAGGCTCTGAATCCGCAACAAACATTTCTGAAAGATGCGGCCCGACCTTTGTCTCCATTCATAGGATTCTTTAAACCCAATAACACAAAGAAGTGACATAAAGTACCGTGAGGATCTTTAACGGTCTCTGCTTTCTATTTTCTCCTAATAAAAACATTTTGTGCATCAGTTTGGTTTTAACTGTGAAAACTACTTGTATGATAAGAAATTTGTGTGCATTGTTTTCTAAATAAATCGCAAAATATATATAATTTGAGATAATTTGGTATTGATATGATCAATATTTTGGATTGATTCGCCCACCTCTATCAAAGACAGCAAGAAGAAATGTTTTATACTGGTTGCTCTGATGTCTGTAGTTTTAGTTTTCACTGGTTCAGGTATCTCTGCTGGTGACTTTTTCTTTAAACAAGAATATTATGCTTCCTTGAATAGGTTAAGATAGGCCTATTGGCTAAGCATGAAACATGTTCATCACATTTTTTGCACATTTTTAGATAGTCAGTTTTCTTTCTGCTCAGTTCTGTCTATTTGAGCTCCTTAAGGGCCTCTTGCCACTTTAAATCTGAATAAGCTGCTGCTGGCCTCACACTCAACTCTATGTTTACGCTCGAACGCAAAAATGCCTGAAAATCAATGCACAACTATATAACCATACATCTTTGAAAAGCAAAAGTAGAGAATCCTGCACAACCAACAAGAATGTAGCAGGTGATTTCTGCTAGCAGCCATTGTACAGCAGTAAAACCAACTGTCCAGGCTGGAGCTGCTTTGGTTGCTAGGTTACTGCATTGTTCTCTTCCATTTGTAATTCAACATTCAGGAAGGTTATTAAACGACTCATTTTGCAAACACCAAAAAACATTACCAACAAATGGATGGGTGTTTTTATTTATTTATTTTGTTTGTGCTGTTTTTAGGAGCAGTAAAAACCTGAATGGAAGAAAAAAAATGTGTAATATGTGAATTTGGCCTAAGAGGTCCACTTTAAACTTTGTTTCTGTTTATATGAAATTACTGGTTCTCATTTTTATTCTAAATTTGGATATATTTCTTTTTTTAATGTGAAGCAGCTTGTAGTTTGTTTTTTATGATGCTTAAAACAGCGCCTCCTATTTGTTCTTTACACTTTGCATGAGCTTATGAAAACTAAATCACACAATATTTCTCTAAAAGTGCCTCTTTCCCCACCAATCAGCCTCCGGTGTGTATCCGAACCGATCTGGACCGGACCTGACGTCTGCTCCGACCAATCAGGATGAAGCTGGGGAGTCAGGCGGCAGCGTGGCGGCGCTGGTGGTCACTGAGGCGGCTCAGGTGAGTCCAGAGACAGAAACGGTCTTTATTCATGAGCTGAGCGCCTCTGTTTGATCTCAGCTCCACGTTGAGCTTTTCTTTAAACGGCGTCTCTGATCAAAGCCCGGCCCTCCTGACAGCCTTTCACTTTCTTCTTCAAAAACACTTTTCTGCTCACTTTTTATTACCTCTCTGCAGAGTCTGTGGGTTTAGGATGTAATTATACCTGTGTGCTTGTCACACAGTAGATTTAAGAGATGTTGAATGTTTTCAAAACTCTTTTTTTTTCCTATGAACTCTTTATCGTATTTTTTTTTTATTTCATTCTGAGTCGTGCATCCTTTCATCACCAACCCGAAGCTCGGTTCATCCTGACACTTTTATTCCTGTTTTCATCATCGTCTTAACTGCTCATCATCTGCAAACACTCACATTCAGAGCTTTATTGCAGATGACAGCAGCCATGAAGTCCAGAGCAGCACTTCATTCACTGAGACGCTTCCTCCTGAACATATGGGGACATAAAACAATAATAATAATAAAAAAAAATCACTGTTTGAGACATTCTTGGTTCTTTGTTGGTTCTGAAATTGGACGGTTTTAACCCAGATGTTTAACAGTTTAACTGTTTCGGTTTAAGAGATGAAAAATTACGTTTTAATATATAAATTAGCTGATTTTTTTTGTTGTTTTAGGACAGATGCAATTTCTGATTTCAGATTTTTTTTTTACATTTATGCCACTCCTATTTTTGCTTAAACTAGTCTTCCAGTTTAACCCAGTGATGTTCTGGATTAAACCAGATTCCCTCCCGATTAATAAACCAGTGCTGTTCCATCTTAAACCACTGCTGTAATACGCGTTTAGCAAACATTTTATATTTATATAAATATAAAACAATCTGGCACTAAAACCAGGCCGATATTAACTATCAATATTTGTTTTCATCTTCTTGTCATTTGTCTCATTTTTTTCCAAATGTATTGAAACAGCAGAGAAATACATATAATATTGGTAAATATTGATATAGGCCATGTTTTATATTGATGCATCCCCAGTTGGTTATATTGTTACTGCAATTTATCCTTAAAATACTAACATTTCCACTTAACTTTATATTTTGGTTCGTCTGATGATATAATTTCTAAATATTAAATGATTGATCATTTCACCAGTTACCCAGTACTTCCAGTAGACTTCTTACCAAATACATTTTTACTCTTCAGTATTTCTTAGACAAAGTAGTGACACCTCTGGCCTTATTTCAACTCAACTAAGATATTTGGACCCAAGTGCTTGGTGCTAGCAGTGTGGAGTCCTGGATGGTTTCCTGCAGAGGGAGTAAAAGTTTGCTTTGGTGACTCGGCGGAGGCCCAGACGCAGGTTTATCCCTCTGTGGACCTGATGGGGACAGACCTGCAGCATTTCCTTCGCTGCTGAATCGCTGCGCTGAGTGGAAGGAAGTGGTCGGCGCCGCCTCTGATGGAGGAGGGAAGGAAGACGTGTGAGAGAGTTTCTAATATACTTCCACGCTTCCTCGCTGAAGTGAAGCACCTCCAAATAAGTTTCCTCTGCAGCTCGGTGGCACACGGCGCAGGAGCACTTCAACCAAATTGACTTTACTGATGTGAATTATGAAGATACTGATATCATGCATAAAGTTATTTCGCCCTCAGTGGAATTCAAATAAGTCCTCCCTGAGATGGTGATATGGGAACTAATATGAATGCAAATAGGATTAGGCTCCTGCATTAGTGTCTGATAAACAATTTACAGGCTTGAATGTTCACTGGGGGTTCGCTTTCTCTGCTGTTTGGGGGAAGAGGCTAGGAGAGGGGGGGTCTCATCACCTTATCAGGGTTAACCCTCCATCATCTGCTGCTGTTAGCCTTCACCATGCTGCCGCTGCTGCAGCTGCAGGCGCAGGAAAATAATGAAGACAAATCTAAATGCAGCCAATTATTGGAGAGGTCTTCACAGGCCGCATGGAGCTGGATTCTTCCCGTTTAAATCAGTTTTAATCTGTCCTGAAGGGGGGGAATGCTGACAGAGGATGAGTTGAAAAATGAAATATAAACATCACTGCGAGGAAACAGAAGCTATAACAAAGGACTGCAGGTAGGATTTTAACAACATGTGAATCTGCAGCAGGTCTGTTTCTGATCAAACAGCGACAGGAAGCGAAAAGAATGACATCAAGGATGGCTCACCAGCTGCAGACAAACTGAAGGGGCTGTGGTCGTATTAAACCCCTTTTTATCGTCACCTCCGCTTCCTGTTTGTCTGCAGAGTTTTCAAGAAGAAAGATGTTGTGCAACACCATGCTTTCTTCCTACTTCTGAGATTTTATGTATGAAGACAAAAGGATCAGTCTAGCAGCAACAGGAAATTACAACCATCACTGCAAAACAAAATCTTACAAAGTATTTTTGGTGTAGTTTCTAGTGCAAATGTCTTAGAGCACGTAAAATGAGACAAAACTAACATAAAAGTAACTTCTGAGCAAGATAGAGGAGCTGCTCTAAGTGAATAATTTCACAATATTGATGAAATAGTTATATGGGAAATAACCCATCAGTCGGTGCATTGTAGATTAAAAAAAGATGTAAATTTCCATCATAAAATATTCACGAATTATGAAATTAATCTCAGAAATTTTCTGAGTTTCCAAAGTTCGAAAATCTTTTAAAAGATTTTCGGACTTTGGTTACTTTGAAATTCAGAAATTTCCTTGTTTTTAATATAGATTTTCTTAAATTAATTTGAACTTTTCTGAGACTGTTTCCAACCAGTTTTTGACTTCTCGAACGCAGAGATTTTCTTATTTTATTTTTTGTAGATTAATTTAAAAGGTTTTATGGTGGAAATTGACTCCTCCTTTTTTCTATCTACAATGCCCCTTATATGCTGTAAATAATATTGCATAATAAAAAGTAACATGACAAATCTGCATTATGTACCAGTTTTTAAATCAAAATCGATAGCTAAAATAATTGTTATTTGAAGCAACTGAATGGCAAACTGGTTTCTACTCGTTTCTCGTTCAAACCAAATCAAGTTAAGGTTCAGTTTGTAAAGCACACAGAGAAAAAACCTCTTTTTCTCATGGATGTCCGACATTAATAGTAGCCCCACTATTTATGCCGTTAAGTAGAGTTTCCTCACATACCAGAACGTCGTTTTGGAAGCGGCTGAAGCTGCACCGAGTCCGGATTAAAAGTCTTATTTGAAATGCAAAGTAGTGTCATTACTGTTTACAGTAGCCGCCATGTAAACCTGGAAGTAATTAGCTGGAATCAGAATGATAGGTGCGATGTTGCTTTTCTCGGGCCTTCCCGGTGAGGCTCTGTGGACCTGAGTGGGAGTTTGTGTGATAATTAGCCCCCGTGGGACTGCCGTCCTCCCCAGTTAAAGGACAATCACAGCTTTGTGAGATGCTAAACTGCAGCTGCGGGCGTTTTCTGCCGAATGAGGCCTAATTGGACCGAACAGGCCTCGGCCTTGTGTGACGGTGAGCGCCGCGTTCTGTGACAGGCACGCGGACATTTTGTGGAGCAGCAAACACGCTAATATGCTAATATGCTAATGGTAAAGCTACTTGAGGACAGATTATGAAGGTTTTGTGTCTCCCACGTTCAACACCTAAAATGTTATGTTTTTGTAAATAACGCACTCTGTCATTCCTCCTGATGACTGTATTCAGACTTTAGTGATTTAAAATCAGTTATATAAAGTTAAAGGAAAATAAAGGACTGTTTGAAACCGATTATGAAGCTAGCAATGTCAAAGCTGCACAATATTTTGTGGAGTTGGATAGTAACTAGTTAATTTATTTGAGTAGCTTTGAGACAATTACTTTTAGTAGTATTTCTACTACACCATACTTTTTACTTTTACTTGAGTAATAGTATTACAAAGTATTGTTACTCTTGAGTAAAATTTTCAGACACTTTCCCCACTCAGTTACTGAACTTGATTTAGCCAAAATTTTACCAGTCCCGCAGGTTTTGTTAGTTCCTTAAATTTTATATAAAAATAAATATATTTTGAATTTTTGTTTTTGTTTTTGCAATTATATTATTTATATGAACTGCAGCGATGTCTTTAAAATACAAACATTTCCACATAATTTTGTATTTTGGTATTTTTTAAATATTAAATGATTGGTGTTTTGATCTGTTACTCAGTACTTCAGTATTTTACCGAATACTTTTCTTCACTCTTTATTGAGTAATTTCTTGGATGACTATTCTTTACTTGTAACTGAGGAAATATATGTTGACGTAGTGTTACTCTTACTTAAGTAAAATTTTTGGGTACTCTGCCCATCTCTGATTGTTAACATGTTTGTCTGACTGAGCCTGAGGTTGGGTTAGGTCGGTTCACCTTACACTCTCCAGAAAAAACTCCAGCTTTGTGTTTAAAACTGCATCAGAAAATTCCACTGGTTCCTTGAAAAGACGCCTTTAGTGGAAACAAACCCTGATTCTACACATTGATGTTAATCAGAACCAGTTATGAGTCTGTCTCATTTCTCCAGGCCCGTGGGTCAGCAGCGGTTCCTCAGAGAGCAGTGAGGCCTCCGGACCTGGTGATCCCTGCAGCCGTTAGCGTGAGCAATCTGATCTCCTGCGGCGATGCAGGAGACGCAAACGTCTGTGACCTCCAGTCTCCAAGGAGCGACTCCTGCTCTGTGACCAGCGAGGTGACCATCTCCAGGAGGGTGAGTGGAGTAAAACGGCATCAGACACATGTTCAGATGAGAGTGTGTGTCTAACATTGCCCTGATATGTCCAGCTGTAACTTCCAAATCGAGATGGAAAACCCTGTAAATCGATTAGCTCTCCTGGCTAGTGGGTTCGCGCCATGGTGAACAACATTTTCAAGAGAGCTGAAAATTATGTTGTTTATCCAGGTCATCAAACGCAGTTTTTTACGGTGACGGTGTTGAAAGCAGCATTCAGTGACTCAGATGAACGACATGATTTTCAGTGTTCAGAATGAATTGTTATAAAGGCACAAAAAGTTCAATTTTGACAGAAGTTTTGCCATATTTTTGTGGAGTCCTGAGCCTTAAACCAGTGTTTTTTGTGTGACTTTTTGTCTAGATGCATGATTTATTGATGCTGCATGAAATCCTGCTTGGACTCAGATTTGATGTCGTCTTCTTGATTTTATAGGCCATTGGCAAACAGCAATTTCATGAACATTACCAGCACCTCCTGGTGAGAAATGTCTCAGAATAGCAATATTGTATGAATATACTTAGAAATTATGCAAAAATTATTCATATTATCTTTTTTTCTCAAGAAAAAGAATTATTGACATACAATTGCATCTGTTTTAATACAATACTTTCATGTTTTAAATTTGTACTCCATAAGCGTTATCATGCTTTATTTTGAGATATTTTGCTGATCAAAATATGAACTCATACCACCATGGCTGTTCATATGGGTAGGAAAAGTAAAAAAAAAAGTTATACATAAAATTATTAAGTTACCCAATAAATTATGCACCTACTACTTATTACTAGATCAGTATGGAAGTATTTAAATTAACATTGAATGAAATATCGCACCACTTTTTACAATTGGTAACACCACCATCTGAACCAATGAGAAGGAAGCAAAATCCCACTGTTAGTTTTTAGACGATATGTGATGCTGGAAAATATTCCAGTTAATGTACGAAACAGCTTTCCATAGAACTATCCATTATGTTTATTCTGCATCAGAATCTCCAGGGAGATGCAACCTTATTCATGTCTGAACAGACGCCTCAGATGTTAACGGGTCAAATTTACAGATCGAGGCCAAATAAAAAAAAAGTCATCTCCATTATAGTCCTGTAATTTCCCCCTCAGTTTCATTTATTGGTTTGTGAACAATCCTCTCTGTTGGTGTCAGCCAACACGTGTTGAGTTCAGGCTGAGTTTGAATCTCCAGCTGATTTACATGTGAATCTCATCCTGCCGGGTATCAGAGACCTAAACGGGCCTCGCCGTGTCGAGACGAACCTCTGAACTGAACAACGGCCGCCGTCCCTCTCAACAAAACGCTCATGTTCCACTTTCATCATCGTCTCTGTGGAGGGGTCACCGGGGCAACGACAAGCCCGCCGAACGACGCTGTACCATAATCATAATTCCTTTGACCCCCTTGACACCCCGAAGTCTCCGACAACGAGGGACACGCTGCAGAACAGAAGGCGGCGGCGGCTCCAAAATGGCTTTTTCATCAGAAACAATCAAGCGGTGGCGGCGGCGAATGAGAGGGCAGATTACATAAGGCCGGGCTCCCCATCGACAGATAAGACGCTGCAGCGCTGCGGGTATCAGTCTCATTAAAACTGCCTCACTCACACTCGCCGCCTCTCAATCCGTCCATTAGCAAAACACGATTGTTGGGAAATCTCAATTAATATGATAATGAAGGGAGAGATTTCATCACTGGAAGGGAGCTGCTGGTTCCAGCTTCTTATGATGCTCAGAGTCCTGCTTTAGGACCGAAGTCTGAGCTTTTCCAGATCTTCAAGAGTTTATAGAGCCACATGAACAGGGATTATCCTGGGAAACAATAGTTATTATTTATGATGTGTAGTTGTGTTCATAAATGTTCTTGTGCAGAATAGTAAGCGGCATTAAAGCTGCAGGATGTAACTTTTATAAAACATTTTTGTCATCATGTCATCATATTATGGTATGAGACAGATAATCTGGGAAAACATTTGAACTCCTCTGCCTTCTCCCAGTGCTAAATAGAAGCAACCAATCAGAGCCCATAGGCGGTTCTTTGCGCTGTCAATCACAATTTTGCTAATCCCCGTCCTCCTCTCCCTTCCTTGCTTCCTGCTACACTACAGCTTTTCCCAGTTAGCAGATAATAATGTGAATGCTAGGCTAGTTAGCATAGCCACCAATGATGGCAGATAAACGATATTCCTTGTGATGGCAACTTATTTTTCCACCATTAGCAATTGACAGCGCTAAAACCTGCCTTCTGTCTCTGATTGGTTGTTTTGTGAACAACCAATGAGTGAGTGATGCATCTCTTCATACGGCTCAGGTGGAAGGTGGAGGACATCAATCTTTTCACAGATTATTTGTCTCATGCTGTCATGACATGGTGACAATTTAAAAAAAATATGTGAAAAACATTTTATATAAAAATTGCATTCTGCAGCTTTAATACATAAAGGTAAAGTATGAATGCTTAGAGCAGTTTTTCAACTAACACTTATTTTGGTAATTGATTAATCTGTCAATTATTCTGACAATTAATTGATTAATCGAATAAAAAATAGTTTCTGCATCTTTATTGCTTAGGTTTGAATATCCTTGACTTCATTTTCATGTGTGCTTCAGTTGAGGGCTGCGACTAATGATTATTTTAGCTATTGATTAATCAATTATTCTGCCGATTAATCATAGAAAATAACTGCTACTTTCTGCAGATTTTTCATTTAGATGTGGCTCTCAGGTGAGTTACTGCTTTTAAAGCTGACAGCTGAATCCTGCGGATGCAACTTCTCCAAGTTTAAAGCACATGAGCATTTCTTTGCTGCGCCAACAGCTTGATCATGCTCTGTGGCCTCCGACTCTTTTGGCGCCTTCACTTCCCAGCATGCCTCAGTCTCAGGTTAAAACTCCACAAATGCCGTTGTTTTTTTCCTCGCTCAAAGATGCTGACATGTGAGGAGTTGTCTTCTCTGATCACTGAGGAAACAGACGTGAACGGAGACAGCTGCGTTCCTGCTGCTCTCTGTGAAGTACAGAAGCAGAGTTAAAGATCCTCAGAGGTCATGGATGAGATCAGCAGCTCAAACTGTCAGCAGGGACTCAGCTGCAATGAAAGAGAGGCAGAGACAGAGGAAGACAAGCCTGGAAGAGAAATAAAGGCACAAACCTTGGAAATGAGTCACTTCTCATTTCTTTATACTCCAAATTAAACAGTTTGACAGACATGAAATGACATCTTAACACCATAAAGCAGCAGTGTCCAAACACAGGTTAAAATTATCAAGCCAAAAGGAATTGCAGCCCTTTATATTTGAGACAAGCATTAGCAGACATTTCTAATTGAACAAGAGGGAACTGACTTAAAGAAGTCTGGTTTTCTGTTATGAAAGCTACATTTAAATCATTATAGATACAAAACTTAAAAAGAGTTTTATGTTATTAAAAGACAGACATCCAGTTTGCAAAATAAAAATGCAGCTTACTCTCAAAAATATGATGTGGGTCACTCTCTTGTGGAAAATTCTTGCTTTATTAACCGATCATAGGTCATAGCTATGCTTCCTTGAACAGGTTAGAATGTCTATGGAATACAAAACAAGTTCTTTACATATTATTTTTTAATCGGTTTTTATTCTTCACTCATTCTTTTCAATAATCAGAGACCAGAAATATGCATCTCATCATTTCTCTGTGCATCCTAAGAAGAACCTGCAGATCCCAGATGAAGCTACTAATATACCTTCAGATGTCTGCGCCAACATCTGTGTTTCAAAAGTTTGATTTAACCTCAAACTTCATTTTCACTAAACGATGGGCGAAACTCCACCTTCCCTGCTCCTAACGACCTTCTGTGGGATTATGGAGTCTCTTCAGTCATAAAGCTTAGTCCTGTGTCAGTGGAGCGGACTTCATCTGAGGCTTTAATACGTTTTGATCCGGCTCTCTGGACTGTGGAGGAACGTCTCAGTTCCAGACCCGCAAAGTTGTGAATAAACGTGAATTAATGACGAAGGTCCAGCAACGAGCTTCTCCTCCTCATCAGGATGAGTCTGCCTCTGGTGTTGGTGCAGGATCGAATACCATCTGGGGATTTGATGAGACTCACAGGTTGTTGGAGGATGATTTTAAGCCTTTCTAACAGGAAGGATCAGCAGGTTCAGCGCTAATTATTAGCTATTTAGGTTAATTATGAGTGTTTACGTTTAGATTTTTGGAAGTTTTCGTAGAAACCATCAAAAACTGCAGCAAATAAGCTCAAATATTTAAAATACATGAATGGTTTATTAAATATAAATCTAAAATGTTTAATAGTAATAATACATTTTATTTGTAATGTCCTTTTAATCCTGAAATCTTAAAGGGTTAAAAATAAAACAAGCAATTACATTTCATAAAATATAAAATAAGAGGTTAAAATAAACATCTAAGAAGGTAAAACATATTTGCTAAAATATTTTTGTTTCATAAAGCCCAACTTAAAACAGTCTTAGTACACCTGAAAAACAATATTATCGTAATTCAACAATTAAAAAAAAGAAATTGTACCCTGGTTATAATACTCCAATTGTACAACTCAGAAAGAGAGATAGAAATAAAAGCCTCTTTTTGAAAATATTTCCCGACCTTTGTAATTTCTGTTTTAGGAAGGAAAGCAAGAAAATAAAACTGATTAAAAATGGAAAACTAAAATATTATTTTTAAGCCATACACTGCAAAAAAGTATTTTTTTGTCTACACTTGAAATAAGACAAATCTAACTGACATCTAACTTTCCAGCAGGATATAGGATCTTTTTAAAGTCAATATAGTGATTATAGATTTAAAAGGTTTGAGTTTAACAGGGAAAATGTGTGCAGGTGGAAATAGTTCTTTTTACCAATATTTAAGAATTATTGACCCAAAATAAGTTACTACTTCAATCAATCAAATTTTATTTGTATAGCACATTTCAGCAGCAAGGCATTTCAAAGTGCTTCAAAGCACTTCTTGCTGAAAAGTTACTTGTAAATTAAATTTGTCTAATTTCTAGTCTGAGATATTTGCACTAGAAACTAGATAAAATACTTGGTAACATTTTTTGTGTTTGCAGTGTAGTCAGGTGTCCTTATTCAGTGAGAACAAGAAAGAAATAAACTTTAAAGGTCATGTCAGCCTAAAATGGAAACATCATCAGATAAAACTCTCCCTTCTAAATGTTGTGTCTCCTCCTCCTCCAGGTTTTACCCCCCTTTGCTCTCTGCCTCCTTTCCCCGCTCTGCAGGGCCTCCGCGCCCGGCAGCACCTTGTAAACGCCAGCAATTAGGACAGGCAATTGGCATACAAGAGACCCACTCTTGGATGGTGATGAAGAGGAGGCAGTGGGGGGTGGGGGGTCTGACAGAAGATCTGAGGAGGGGGGAGGAGAAACCAGCCGACTGTGTTTTGACAGGATGAATAGACGAAGGAGTGGAAGTGGCTGGGAAAAGCTTTTGTTATGCAAAACGGAGGGAAAGCTGGAGATGATTCCTGTCTCCTCCGAACTGACGGAGCTGAATTTAACATGGAGTCAGATCTGCAGGAGCTGCCATGCCTCGTGAGGGACTCTCACCAACCACAGCAGCTGTCAGCACACGGTTCACTCTACCGAGTGTGAAGAAGCACATTTATGGTGTGTTCACACCAGCCCTGTTTAGTCCACTTTAATTGAACTCTACTTGGTTTTTCTAGGAAGTCTGGTTTGTTCAGGGAGGTCGGAATCCGCAATCAAACTCTGATGCGGACCAAAAAAAAGTGAACGAAAAAAGGTGTAAAAACACCCTTTGGACACCCTATAGGCTCTGTTCAATTGGGCAACATTTTTTACATTTACAGCTGCTATAGTTCACTTTCACACTGCTCTGTGTCCCCTCCTCGCCTGTGGGGGCGCTGTACCAAGAACCACTGAAAGAAACGACTCAAAAACGTCAGAAGAAGACATTGAGCACAACTTCCTTCTTTTCAAAATGTATCAAAAATGGAACGCCGTCATGTTTTAGAATTAGTTTTTTTTAAATGATTGCTGCATGAATCATCCCTCCTGCAGCGCTAGATTTGCACATTTGTTGTATTTACCCAGAATGCCATGCACTATAATTCTCCTGCTGCTTTTGAAACGACCTCGGGTCTACTTGGCGTTCACATGCTTTCAAACTCAGCTAGAATTCACTTTAATCGAACCAAGGCTGAGTATTGCAGGCCAGTGTTCACATTTTTGGTCAGCAATAGAGTTGAATTTCATATTCACACTAACTCTATTCTCTACACTCTAACTCTACACTCAATTCTATTAATTGAATTATTAGTTTTTGAAGATTTAATTCCTACTTCTGTGAACTTTTTCCCCAAATAAAACCACAGAAATAATCTCTTTCTTCAGATATAAACTAACAAACTGAAACCTTCTCAGCAAGCATTAAATCAGCAACTGTGGACGTCCAAATTCTTGTTTTCCTACCTTTAGTTCACCTCTGAAACGAGCCACAATCATTTAGTGAGACACCTCACTGAGACTGTGTTGGATTACTAATGAGGTAGAAGAAGAGCAGCTTCCTCCTCCTCCTCTTCGTCTCCTGGGACTCCCTCCTCAGCAACACACCAACACAGTTAACGTCCATCATAACACCGGGACGCTGCAGGAAAGAGGCGATTGTTTCCTCCGTTTCCCCCCCAACAATCCTCTTAGGGATTTTGTTCCAGATATTCCGGTTTCACATCATCAACACCAAAAGTATGAGTTTCAGCTCATATCTTAAAACCAACCCAAACAATGAGAAGAACAGCAAGTATTAGTCTGGATTGCTGCATCATCGAGTTATTCTGGATCAAATCAACAACTGAAAATAACGAGAACAATTAAACCAATAAAACTGACAAAATCATCTAAAACTAGAAAGACCCTGCCTAAAATGTGTTACTAAATTTATAACTGAAACCAAATCTAATCTAGACTGGAAACCACTCTAGAACCAGATGTTAAAAAATTTGCCATGGTGAACTCAAGATGACACAAACCAAAAATTAAAACCAGTCCAAAACTAATCCTGGTTCAAAATGAAAACCAAGAACCCCAGCACTCATGTTACAAGCCAGTACCAAACATCCATAAAACTTCATCACCAACCTTTAAAATTTGCCTCAAACAGAAGTATAAAATCGGACCAAACTTACATTTCCCCAAAACAGCATGGAAGTAAATTTGAGTTCAAAATGGTTTAAACGATGTCCAAAAGTTTACTCCGAATATCACAAATTGATAGTAAACTCCATAAAACAAACACAACAAACCATGTCAAACCAATCCATAACTGCTCCCAAACCAGCTCACACTCGAAATTTTAAACTTGTACCAACAACAGTTAAAAATGTAAGACTTGTTCAGAATGTGTACAAATATGCACAGCAGCACTAAACATCAGTAAGTTTCACTCCCAAAGAAATCAGAGTTGAAACCTATAAAAAGGTCCCAAAATTTAAACCAGTGAAATAAAAACAAAGTACCATATAGAGCCCAAAACCAATTAAAGAACTCCTGAAAGCAGTCAAGTTTTAAAAGATATTTTCTAAAATAATAATTTGTGATAACCGAAACAAAACCATTATACAAGAATATATATACATATTTGTTTTTGAACCAAAATATTTTATTGAATGACTTGAAATTTTAGCATTATGGAAAAACTTCTAAATTTGAAAAGCAGAGGAACTTATTCAATTTCTGTTGGTTTTATTTTATTGTCATTGTTTTGCTAGTGCTTTGGAAAAAATCAGAAAAATATTTTTAAGAAAATGCATAACATTGAAATACATTTTTAACATTTAAATTTTATTCTGGTATTCTGTATTGTTGTCAGCTCAAAGGCCCCCAAAGCACATGAGTAATCACAAAATTCTGGTTTATAGATGTTCGATTAGGAGGCCAGTATCACTTGAAGGACGAATTAATCTTGTTTGACATTTTTATCCTCATCTAAAAACGTATTTTTAAATAACTTTGTTATTCCAAGTGTTGTACATCATCAATAGCCGTCTGATGTTTTATGTTATGTTGTAATCTTTCCCATTATTATAATAATCTCAGATGTGTAATGCACATATGTTGATTCATGGATGAAATAAAGCCGATATTAACCGAGCTGTGTTGATCAATCATAGGTCGTATAACGTAGAGTCGGCTCAGGTTTAATGTATTTGACAGTAAAATGTCAAAAACCAGTTCAAAACCAAACTGTCAACGTGTAAAATGTCAGTGTTTTTAAAAAAGCCATGAATCAGATTAAATGTTTTGGTGGGGTTGTTGTTTTGCAGAGTGAAGAGGATGATACGAGGAGCATCACTGCTTCGTCTGTCATGGTGAGTTTAAGAGAAACTGTGTGTGTTTGTACTCATTTAAATAATCTATTTAGGGTCTTTTCTGGTACATTCAACAATCTCCTGAAGATAAAATACTCACGTAAAAACAATCGGTTTTCTGTGTTACTAAGACGATACTACATCTCTGAATTTGTATATTAAGATGCAAATATCTTAGCATACATGAAAGTCTGTTTTTGAGTGAAAACATGTTTGTGCCACAATTAATTATGAAATCAAAGTAAAAGCCAAAAAAATAAAGCTAACTAAAAAATTCTTGGCGTTATTAACATTTTCCATTTAAAGTGATGTAAACACGCCAAATAAAAGCTCATCCTAAGAAATGTACAGAAAGTGTTTGTGGGGGGGTCCAAATTAGTACCACTCTAACTGTGGTTTGGGGCCAAACAAAATAAATTCAAGGACCATAAATGGCCCCTGCGCCTCACTTTGGACAGCCTTTGGTTAGGTTTAGAACTAAGACGTAAAGTGAGTTTAGGTTTCTGGTGAGGCATGTTAACGTTAATTGTTAGGTATAGAATAAAGTAAAGGTTATTGAAATGAATGAATGGATGGATGCAGAGTCCTTGTAAAGATAGAAAGATGTAGTGTGTGTGTGGGTGTGGGTGTGGGTGTGCGTGTGTGTGTGTGCGTGTGTGTACATGTGTATAATGCCATGTGGGGACAATTTTCCTAACACACACTACCATGTGGGGACCAACGGTAGCCATGTGGGGACCTAAGCCTGGTCCCC